>LPNX011023781.1:390379-441159 GCA_001517045.1 Pseudotsuga menziesii
TCTTGCCCTATCTGCTTTCTTTCAAAAGATTTGATTTGAAGAAGTGTTGTTTGCTTGTATTCTTGGAAAATAATTGTTTAGTATAGTTGTTTGGGAAATTTTTGGTTTCAAAGCAAAATTGAAAAGAAAAATGCTCTCTCTCCTTCCCATAATTAGGCATACTCTGAATGGTAAAGTGAATGAACTTGCATTTCATATTTCATGGCTTTACATCTCTGTCAAAATTCCATGCATTCACCTAACCGTTCACTTTAAAATTAATGGTAGTTATAGGTCTAAAATTGTATAGAAATTTGAGTGATAGGTTAGAAACGTGTTTGGGCATCGTAAAACATAGGAGTTGTGGTTACTTTGTCCGTACTACAACCCGTGATCTCGCTTACACATACTGTCGGTATATCGAACGACCTTTCATGTACCATTGAGGTATATAGAAAGGTACTTCACGTACTCTATTGTATATCAGAAGGCCCCTTGTGAACGGTTGTGCATTAGACATCACTATTACCGATTTGAGCTCCCATGTACCTTGAGTATATCAAGAGACCCCACTAGGATACCTTGTCCATCTGAAAAAAACCCTTTGGCCATATTGTTTGGATTAATACACTGAAAACAACATTCGAGGAGATTACAACGCATGTACCCTTGTTGTATATCGCGAGTTACACCTGCTTGACAATCCTGGTGAGAGACTGACTATTTGAGCTCATCCTATCATTTAAGTTTGCTTGTTGGCATGTAGCTTGAGTAGGAGAAAATTTTGTGTGTTTTTTCATAGTTTTGAAACCCTAGGTTAGATTAGTGACTGATACAATCTAGCTGAGTTTTAGTTGAGACGATCCAGAAGGAATCAGGGCTTGCCACCCGATTTTCCTCCTGTTACGGGAGAAAGTCCAATGGAAGCCATCGACCAAGGAGCTGCAACTAGTTACCATGACGAAGAAAATATAGTTGTAGAAAGTGGAGACCAATTCACTTCTTATATTAATCTCTTGGCTCAACAACCTCCTATGGCTAATACTGCCTTTCATTCGCATATGGAAGGTCATACCGATAGTACTGTTGCTCAGGGTTCCACATGTGTAGAATACGCTCTAGCAGGCACTCATGGGTTATCATACTTGGAGTGCAAAAAAAATTCAAGAGGCCACAACCTCTCAAAGCATCAATGCACCCCACATTTCCCTCGGCTAGGGAATCATCATCATCATGTTGTCGTTCTTTCCATATACCCATTTTTTACCGGATAAAACCTGCCAAAAACAACAAATGGGCTAGTTAGAACCACATTCAATCATCAAAATCATCAATGAGCTTTTATTTTTTCTTTCCTGTTTAGTTTTTCAAACTCATGGCCGGCACCGCCTGTCCTCCATTTACACAGAGAGTTGGCACCGCTTAAGTGAAGCTGAGCATAAGAGGTTCCTATTGGGCACCACATGTCCTGTAAGGGGCAGGAGTGGTGCCTGCAATTTGGATTTAGGGCTTGCTCAAAGATCCCTTAAACCCAAGCCAAAACAAAAATGGAAATAATAGAATGAAAGAGTAGGGCTCTAGCATCTACCTGGCTCTTACGGTACTTGAAACAGACGGTGGATTCTCCTGTAATCTTTGGTTAAAGATCTGGCTCCAAAAGTCTCCCAAATGATCTCACAAATTGGTAAATAGTAAACTGACTTGTTTTTTACTATTGAATTGGCTTTTAAATATATATTTTTAGATTTTTTCACATTATTATTAATATTTTTAAATCATTGTGATGCGGGAACACCTTTTAATATAGTTTATAAAGTCATTTATTCGAATGCGTAGGAGACTAATGGACTTTTTAAAGTATTGCAGGGATGAAAAGATAAACAGTAGTGTCTATGGAGGAGTTTGTTTTTTACTTTTTTGTACTTCTAGAAAAATAGAAAAAATCCTTGAGTGTTTGTTTCGACACTTTGGTCATGCTCTTAGAACTTAGTATCAAAGTTTTGACTCTTTTTCTGATTCTTTTCAGGCTTGTAAAGACTTCTCGTCATGAAAAATAAACCTAATGGAGTCTCCTTTAAACTCTTTTCAGACTCCTTAAATATGAAAATATTGTTGAGTACTTGTCTTCTTCATACTCATAAAATTATTTGAAGAGTCGTCTCTCCGACGATAGGTTATCTCTTTTTTGGTTCTGACAGACTATTTACGAAAAAGGGACACTCCAACTAGTCATGACTGGAAGAGTTCTATGGGGTATTATTTTATACTTTTTCGGGCCGTAGAGACTAAATCATATGAAAAAGGACCTTTTGGATTTTTCTTCCTTCTTCATTCAGACTCTTTAACATGAACGATACTGAGTTTGCTTTCATTGGACTCATTAAACTAAACATTGAGAGACCCGTTCAGGGAACGAACCCATCCTTCTCAAGTTCATGAAATATATGAGAATGGACTTGTCTTCGGACAAGCTAAAACGAGTGTTTGTTACCCTCTTTGGACTCGTAAAAATGAAAAAGGCACTCATCAATCATGATGGGGAAATTAAGGGAAGGGATTCATTTTTCAAATAAATGGTAGTTGTCTATCACCTTTGAACATGGCACTTGTCTGCATTTCATTCAGTCAATTGGGTAAATCATACTATCTCTGATTCGATCCACTTTCATGAGTCATATCATTCCTTTGAGCCTTTCAAAGAATGTATTATCCAATGTCGTATTGTGTTCCACCTCATCGAGTTAATGCTGCAAAGTCTCTTTTCATGCCACCTGATGTTCAAAGGAAATAAGAAGTTTACACAGCCTTTGTGTCAGTAATTTTTAGTTAGTCCTATGGTTACAATATCTACAACATTCCAGAACTTTGTTCCGAGTTTCATTTCGTCGATGTGGGATTCATCATGGACTTCCTTCGACGAGACTATTCCTGTTGACATCAGCTCGTCATCCAGGAATTAGTCTTAGAAACAAGTTTAGTACCTTGAGATCTGTATGCATCAATGACAGATTCTCTCGCTCTCGACATAGGTTCACATCATTGACCTATGATCAAGATATTTCACTGAGTGCTCGACATCAAAACATCTATTCACACTTAGTAGATTGTACTAGGGTACCTTGGGAATCATTGACATCAATGGTAATCTCCCTCGCACTTATTAATGGTTCACATCATTGACTGGTAATCAAGTGGTTTCTACCATGCTTGAATTCAGATCATTTTAATCAGATGGATAGAATCATACTTTGTGGAAGACGAGACGAAGACCCTGGGTATTTGTTATAAAGCACTCATAGCTTTCTCCCTAGGTTGTGATGGAGTATATTGTATGAAGTGCCAACATGGATCCACATTTGTATGGTCATGGCTATGCTCAAATTTGTGTCTGTATGAAATAGATCTATGTTGTATATATGGTAGCTATGTCCAAGTTTGAGTCCTCTATCACATGGATCTACGTTGTATTCTAGTATCCATGTTTGTTAATCTCTCCCATGGATCTTCCTTGTAGTGGTCTGCAGCCATGGTGAAGACACATTTGATCATGAGTCAAAAGTATTGATGTATTGCAGATGCCTACTTGATGTTGATCTTCGATCAAGCTGATTCTTTCCTTGAAGTGATAACTTGCTCTATTAAAGCTCTTGCCTATCGTATCCCTCTAGCCTCATGCTTTGGGGGGCATTTTGTTACACCCAAATCTCATCATCAACATATGATAAGATCCTAAACATCCATGTTTTCCCTTTGCACATAAAAACCTAGCACTTCTTCTACACTCAATCCTAGGAGCGATACCTTCTTCAACACCGCTTGAGTTGTGTTGAAGACAAGCAGTGGCACCACCTTTATTCTTTGTTTGAAGAGCGGTTCTGCCCTAGCACCACTCTGTCATCAAGGAGTAGGATCGGTGCCCTTGGTAAAAAGTGAAAAAGAGATACTTCACGAAGCTTCTATATCAAAATCTTCGTGGCAGGCCTTATCCCTATTCATCTGGGTTAGTTGAGGTTGAGATCCATGCTTTGGGGATCTCCTATGCACCTCACCCACTAAAATCTCAACCATCTCTATCCATTTGAGGCCTATGAAAATAGGCTCATATGCCATGGTTAAGGGGAGAGCAAAGTCATGCTTCCATTTTGACATTCTGGCCTGATCCATTATAGTGAGCATAGAGGAGCAAGTTGGAGCTATTGGGGATAAGACATCGGTTTTGTGGAGGAGTGCATCAACACTAAGGCATAGGTTGTAAACTCTTTCATTATTTATCAATGCAAAATTGGTTCCTTTCCCATATACTTGTTATGTATAATCTTGCATGTTTATTATTGGATTCTTTAGTCACCCATATGGATCTATAGATGATGTTCTGGTACTTTTGATATTTTGTGTTTGATGTGTTTTATCCAGGTATTTTCTAGGAGATCTTTTTCCATAGGTGAAGAGCCACATCATTCCATCAAAGATTGTATTCCAGGTGTCTGTAGTTTCTAGGAGAAGTCTTACAACCTTGTTGTGAACTATTTGTTCTGGATCTGAACCATTCAAACCAGAGGAACAACTTTTGTCCGCAGAAGGTGTGAAATTCCTAACATCATTCATTGTCGTTGTCCCTTTTTCCAAATGGGGGATTGAATTTAAGCATTGTAATCCTACCTCAGCTGGGGGGAATGGTTACATTATCGTAGCTATGGATTATTTCATGAAATGGGCTGAGGCAATGCCTACATATGCTGAGGATGGTAAGACTTGAACCCTCTTCTTATTTAATCACGTCATCATTAGGTTTGGAGTTCCACGGGCTATAGTAACTGATCACAGATCTCATTTCTGTAACCAGGTGATGGTCGAGTTCAGTGCCACATTGGGTTTTTGTCATGAAAACTCAACCCCCTACTATCCACAAGCTAATGGCCAGGTTGAATCCATTAACAAGTTCCTTAATACGTTGTTTCGTAGGATGGTTGGATATCATAAATCCAATTGGAATTTGACTCTATTTTCCGCACTTTACTCCTGTAGAATTTTAGTTTAAAGAACAACTGATTTCACGTCTTTCCAATTGGTCTACATATTGGAAGTTGTCCTACCTATTGAATGTGAAATTTGGTCACTCAAACTAACTGTTGAGCTTGTACCCAATACTTCTACCAAAGAAGAACATTTTCTTTATCTAATAAACCTTTACGGGACTCGACGAGATGTTGCTTTGGCTAATGAGTCACATAAGAAAAGGATAAAGGATCAGCATGATAAATCGGTTCAGCCTCGTGTTTTTAATGAAGGAGACCTTGTTCTGACTTCTGATCAGAAAGACGATAAACTTGGGAAACGGAAGCTAGAATCAATGTGGTATGGGCCCTACATCGTAAGTAATGTCTTAGAAAAAGGGGCCTATGAGCTTGTTGACTATGACGGGATACCTTTCGGGAAACCTAGCAATGGGTTGTACTTGAAAAGGTACTGTGTTTAGCATATCTTTGCATCAGTACCTTGTATATATGTGCATATTTGACTGTTTAAGTGTGATTTTGTTGTTTTAAATATGGTTTTGAGTTCTTGTCCAATGTTTCTTATCCCATGTTTTGATTCTGTAGATCAGATGGCCTTATATGGTTTTGCTAATGGTGCTTGCAATCACACCCTGAATCTTGCTTCAGCCTCCTGGGTACTGTATTCCCAAGCCCATGACTTAGTTAGTTCATGAGCAGTTTGTTTAGGTCCACCTACCAACAACATCGTTGAGTATCATGCAGTGATAGGTTTTCTAACTAAAGTTGCATCTCGCTATATTGATCATTTGGTAGTATTTATGGACTCTCAACTTGTGGTTTCTCAATTGAACCACATTTATTCTATTCCAAATACGGTGCTCCTTTGACTTTTTCGAAGAGTAAGTTTGTTGGAAAGGTCATTTGAATCTATTACTTATCAACATATCCCAAGATCTTGTAATACAGTTGCAGATTAACTTGCCAATTATATGTTGGATTGGTAAATTGCTCATTCTTGACATTGATAAGTAAAATGACATGGCACATTGTAAATAAGCATTAAAAAGAAATACAACTCATGTAAATAACATTCCATTATTAAAAACAAGCAGGCCACAAAAAGATAATTCTATGTATATATATAAAGTGTTTTACAAAAAATATGGTCTCGAGACCTCGACTAAAGCATTCTGGCTTTCAATAATACAAAATAACAAAAATACTGAAGCTAGGATATTTCAGTGTATACATCATGTGGAACCCTAATGGTGCTCATGGTAACACATGATGGCCATTGCCACTCTGCGTAGCAAGCAACCAAAGTGGCCTCACACACCCGTGGTATGCCTATGATACCTTCTAAGGAGGTCATCCACTAAGATATCCATGATATATAATGTGAGATAGGTGACATTCTCTTCCATCTCAATCATCTTGTCATCTCCACCATGCACAAAGCGTTTCCCGAATCTCCTGTCTATGGGAGATGATCCTCTCTGTCACACTAGTCCCACATATGAATGATAAGAAGTAGGTCTCATCACCATACATAAAAATCATAAAATAAATAAAGACATGTATATCTTAGTGTTTTAATCATTGATGTCACCCCACGACTCGTCTACTGGCAGGGCTAAGTTGGATCCCCTTGGAAGTCAATACCTGCATATGCATAGTCCTCAATCATGAGGAGATGGTCATCTAGCCATTAGAAAAAGTAGCCCCATAGTTGAATTTTGATCCTTCGACACCATGGAGGGCCATGACCTGCACCCATCTCAGCATGCGTGGGTCACGTTCCCTCAGCTCAGTGAAGGTCACATGTGGCCCCAAGTGTGGTACCCTCTCAAAGAATAATGACACTAGGATTGTGCCATATCCAAATTGTTTCAGTTCTCCATGCCGACACTTGGTCAGATGCTCCTTGAAAGTGACCAGTAGGGCTTCTTCCTAGTTTAATATTATAGGCAACATTACCTCTAAGGCATATAACATATGAGCTCAAGATTCCTGGTGATCCCCTTATCTCTTGGATATATGTTGCATGGTAAATAAGACGATTTAGAGAGGAAGGTCCATCACATTCTTGATAGGTATCTTCTTGGCACACATTTGTGTGCCTGGAAAACATTATTGGTCTATGATACCTTGAGTAGTGATATCCCCACCTTGGGGACCAGTAAATGAAATAGGCGCTCCCTTCTTGGAAAAAACTATGAGGAAGTATATGTCTTCTACTTCCACAACTAGAATATGGGCCCCTACCTCGAAGTACTGTTGCTTAGGATTCCACATCCTAAGAATATACTCCAGTAACCTCGACTGTGATCTCATACTGGGCACATTGAAGAATTTTAATAGCCCACATCCACAAAGAGAAGCTACGGTCCCAACATCATTTCCCCCTCTTATATCATCGAGATCATGCTCCCTCTCCTTCCAAATCACCATTTTTGCTGAAATACCCTAACAAAACATTAAAAGGGAGTATTGGAACTTAGAACAATCATTGAAAATGTTTCAAACTTATTCTTTTGGCTTGCCTTTCAAGTGTTTTAGGGAAACTTGCGGCACCTCTTTTTCGGCATTATGATAGAGCGGTGCCACCGCTTTTTTTTCTGTAGGAAAAAACATGGTGTCACTTGAGCACTTCCCTTCCCGAAAGGGAAAAAACACTAGTAGAAAATGAGAAATTAATGACTAAAAAAATGACTAAAATCAGGCTATAAACGACTATTTTTGAGTCGGTGACGAATAGTAGCAAATTTCCACTATCTTATAGCTAGTCATATTTCTCTAGTCATTAATAGCTTGAATTAGTAGTCATTGATTTAGTCATTGATAGACAATGATTTAGTCATTGATAGACAATGCTTTAGTCATTGATAGTCAATGATTTAGTCATTGTTTTAGTTATTGATAGTTAATGATTTAGTCATCGATTTAGTAATTGATTTAGCCTACTGAGTTAGTCATTGATTTAGTCACTGATTGCAACCATTAATGACCAAATATATGAATAAATAAACTACTAGATATTAACATATTAATGACTAAGCTAAATACGACTAAGATACAGGAAATTAGCTACTAATAGTCTTATATATGCGAATTTAGTAGTTTTTGTAGTCACAAATTTATGATAGGGCACGGAGGAATCGAACCACCAACCTCCCGCCTATAATTAGGCAGTCGCTCTACCATTGAGCTAGCACCCTTTAAGAAGTTGTTATTGCTTAACAATGATGATATTCAAACAAATTTATGATAGATATCAATCTACAAACTACATAATTATTACTATTACAACTTACTAGTAACTAGTATTTATGATAAACTAATTCCTGACAGCTATGTACAATTTTCCCTGTAACTAAATCTAATAAAAATACTACAAATACTCTTACCAAAGAGATTTAGTGATGAGTACCTCTTCCCATTCTTTATCACTATCATTCTCATAGTCCAAAGAAGAATCCTTCCTGAAAGGATTTCGAAGCCCAATGCCATCACTGCATCAAAAACAAAGAGTCAAAAACAAAACTTTCCCTCTTGTCTACTGCATTATTAAGAATCCATGAGCTTCAAGGTGTTTCAGATGTTCCTCATCATGGGCTATCAAATTTAAACACAACCTGTTGCTTTGACAATTAATAAACTTAAAATTATGCAAAGTATATTCACCTTTTCTTTAAGGTTCCATAATAAGCAGGTCTATGGTTGTGATCAAACTGCAAAAGGTTTCTTCTCTTATTGTGAAGCCTATTTTAGCTTTAAATCAAGTGATAACCATTCTAAGAGCCAGGCAGATTCAGAAACTTATTGCCAATGGAGACTCGACGATTATCATTTGCAAAATTAGAGACTTGACTCCCTATGCACCGTAATGTCTTGCAAAAATGAGTTCTAGACCTAGAACTCAAAGAATTGCAAGTATTTTGACTTGGGGAATTGCAAGTATTGCAAGTATTTAGCATTTAATCATATACTGTTTCAAAGATACCATTTTGTATGGAGGCGTTATGCTTTGTGAATCATTATTCCTTGGCTATAAGGGCACCTAATAGTGGATTCAATGATTAAAGAGTCATGTTGTAAATATAAAGAGAAATACCCTGCTCCTACAACATTGCGTCTTTAGAGAAACCTCTAAAGGGTTGTATATTTGGCTTCTAGGTGACGATACCAATTATTTGAAAGGCAAGACAACTGGTTAAGCATGAATTAAACTTGGAAAAATTGCAAACTATTAGGTATAACAAAATATATATCAGCTCTGTGTTGAGATGTACAGGATCTGAAACAACTTCCATGATGATTGGACAACGGTTCATAGAGAGAAATAACCATTGATAAGAACTGAACTTTCCTTAGAATGTATGGTCACCTAAAATAAGACTACACTAAAATTTAGATTCTAGTAAACTTTTGAGATTCGCTAAACCTATCGAAAAGGTTGGAGAGACTGGTATTCTACAGTGTTCTTACAATGCACAATTGCATAAAGGCATATTCTTATCAAGATTTGTGAATTTCAAAATGAAGGAATTTACTTGACCATGAAATGCACATTTATGATGAAGCAAAGGATAGAGAAAATCATGATGAGGTTCATATTCCCCATTTGAACTACCTACAAGAAACTATTTCTTCATAAGGGTAATAAAGCATGTCTCCATCCTGCTTGAGTGGAATGTGAAAGTGCCCTTCCCTGATTATCTGATTATGAAATAGTTTTAAGTTCCAATTCCCTTAAGACCCTATGGCATGTTTATGCCTTCCACTCTGACTCCCCACATGGGATGCGTTGCTTCTTCAATGGACTATAAGAGCCTCACTAATACTTGGGTCTCGTATTTTGGTGTGGAGTTATATTTACAAGTACAAAGTTCAAGGGTCATGAAGAATTGTTCAAAACCTACCATTAGTACAACATTATAACATAGGGTATGTTTCTACAGGAGGATAGAGGTAGGGTAGAGCAGATGGTAAGAGTAAGAGACGGTCTGACCTAGCTAATTTACAGAAAAAAAATCTAAATCACACGAACAAAAAGCATCACTTGAAAATAATTTGTTTGTTGGAAGTTCGTTCTATGTATCATGTAATTCCAATTCCCCAGGTTGTGAAGAGGTAGCAGTGCAGACATTGTAGGTTTTTCCTCTTGCCAACCTACAAGATGAAAATTCGTGTGATCAAGCCATCTACTATCATAATAGTGGATCACAAATTGTGAAATCACTTGGCACTGATTTTGTTACCCTCCAAAATGTTGAGGATCTGAATGTTTCATTATTGACAGAATCAGAGAAATTTCAATTTGACAAATCTATCATTTCTAGCTTGAATGAAAGTGGCGTCATGAACAACTTAGAGATTGAAAATAATTCTACTTCATTAGAATCCTTACCTTCCCACAAGGTGAGTTGTCAGAAGTCTGAAAATTTTATCACTGGATAGCTAATGCCAGAGGATAGTAAAACTGTGTTGGAACTTGGAAATGAATTTTTGTTCTGCAATGTCTTTAGTTTCGCTATCAAGTCTAAAAGTATAAAGAGGGAAAGCATTGCTCGTTATTCTTTTAGTGGTCACTCAACAAATCACTGCAGGTTAGAAGCCATCTTTTATACAATAGTCTAATGAATTGACATTGGATGTGCAAGAAAGTATGTTTCCTGCTTGTATACAAGCTGTGCAGATAACCAAAATGAGTGTGGTAGTAGGGAATGGAGATATTGACAAGAATGGTCCAATGGCAGAGGAATACGAAAATAATGAGAAAGTGTCTTAGGTTACACCAGAAGCCACCTATCATCAGAAACTTAATAATTTAACATTTCCTGTTGAAAAAATTATGACTGATGGTTATCAGCTGCAAAATACTCAGTTTAGCATGAAGTTGGTGAATGGTTGTGCCAAAAAAATTGAACACTCAAACCTATAATTTCAAAACAGTGGTGAAGCGGTCGTCATTAGCATGGATATGGATAGTGATCATACTAGGCAGATTGGTCTTATGAACCAGGAATCTAAAGGGAGTGATAAAGCACTAGGGCCTGGTGCAGAAATAGAGGATGATCTTACTCAACAGACTGGTCATATGAATCCAAACTTTGGAAATAATTTTGAAGTAACCAAAACTAGCATAGAAATACCAAATAGTCTTACTAAATACATCTTATGAACTTGAAATCTGAACATAGTTTTAAAACAACTAGAACCGTCATGAAAATAAAGAATGATAATGATGAGAAAGCTTGTCTTATCAACCAAGAATCTAAAATCAGTGTTAATGTAGGATTCATAGCATTTGAAGCAACAACACAAGATGGAGGGAAACCAAAGCCTTGTAATGAGCAATGCATCATGACTTCAGATTCAGGTAGTTGTAAAATTGGTTCTCACAATCATTTAAAGCTGCATAATTAACATGCAATAGAGTTCTCAGTTCAGGTTTGATATGCTCATCTTTGGGTCACATATATGTTTCTGTTATGTTCCAGCCTATCTGAAAATGTTTTGTTAACATGGTATTTTTACTCTTTTTAAATAAAGGACAGGCTTTAAAAGTTTAACTCTTTGCTTAATGACTTGGAAAGTATGAAGCAAGATAATTTCATTTCTTTGAGTATATTTAGATTTTGAAGTTCAGAGTGAAATACCAGATACTGACAAAAATATTTCCAAAGGAACAGTTACTCCTATATATTGATAATGGCATGGAGCTAAATGTTAAAATTTAAAATAGTTTACTGAACACTTAATATCCTTGCAGCTGGTGCAGAGTAACCATAACATTTATTAGGTTGTTTTATTGTAGGGAATCCTAGCACCCAAGGTGGAGGAAAACTTGGTTATCCTAAAAACCTTGAAAAGGATGTCAAGTAAGCAAAAATAACAGGGTTATATGTGCCATGAATGATAGGAAAAGTTTTTAACAAAGATGAAAAAGAGACTAAGAAAGACGAGTTCAAGGTCAAGACTTCAGAGATTGGCCTCGACTCTATTTCATTTACAATTGAAGAGTGTGCACTCTCATAGGGTGGTGTGTTCCTAGGTGATAGTGAAGAGTCTACCAGCACGTGTGATCTTTCTTTGGTGCAGTATTCATGCTAATCTAAGGATGGTAAAGTTGGGGCAGAAAGACTTGAAACAAAAATTCAACCTTTAGGATGCTTAAGATGCAAGGATGCAGAGATTGAATCCGAAAAATTTGAAGCTAGAATACAACAATGTCATAGTATGTCCCAAAGTCGTGGTATATCTACAGTTAGAGTTAATTCGGGAAATATTTTCTCTGAAGGGAGTAGGAAATATCCTGCTATTTTGCCTAATTCTGAACATGGGAAACCTTTGAATGCTAGGAAACCTAATGAAATATCTCAGGTGCGATTGTAAAATTTGTATCCACTATCAAGCTCGCATTAATTATGTGGATATGGTGTTATCATTCCATGGTTATCTTTGAAGTGGATGCATTGTTTCATTGAATTATAAACCTAGATTTCCTTGCCATTCCTCTTAATTGTTTTCAGTCTTGTTCTGTGTAGAACCATGCCTTGAAAGACTTAACTGAATGTAGAAAAGGTCAACCTGAAGATCCTATTTGGACCAAGACCTTCCAAAATGAGGTGACAAATTTTCTTGCACTTATTCCTTTTGTGCCATTAGATTTCTTGTCCCTAGCTGTTCTATTGTTTCAACACATTGGAAATTAGAATTCCATTCTGATTCATACTCAGAAGAATCGGTTGAAATTATGGCCTAGAAAAATTACACAAACTATATTTCTGTTTGCATAAAGCAACAACTTAAATTATAATTCCATTCTGCTTCATACTCGGAAGGATAGGTTGTTTTGGTGAGAGATTAGCCCAAAGGCCTGAGAATGTACATTTTGCAAGCATGTGAAGCAACTGATGATGTGAGGCTTCCCTTTAAACTTGATCGAAGGTATGAGTGCTGCAATGTCAAAATGGGAATGGGAAGAAGTCAGTATCAGGCCATTTCCTAACCATACATTTGCATTCTATCCTAAAAAAAACCTTCTAAGATATACTAACTTGATCCAGAGTTTAAGCCTTCAGGTGGTCTGACACATAAGTCTCCCATCAGCAGCTTTGACTTGCAGTTGATTCCCATATTTGCCTCAGACACTCTAGCAATTGCTGGGTTCAATCTTTAGGAAGTTCTATAACCAATCTGAGCTGCTGATTAGATCATTTTGTGTCAGGGCAGGTGAAGTACTGCTCTTTGCAGTGCATCCAATAAGGTGTATGTAACCAGTTGACACTGGGGGTATGAATAAAATTATGTGAAACCCCACAGAAAAGTTTAGTAATGCCTAAAACACAAATTTAGCTGTGGTAATTGTGATAATGATGTGAAAAGAGAAATATAATGAAAATAAGAGGAAGTAGTCATACATCCCACAAGTCTCTAGCTTGAACAACTGCATTAGAGGGGAAGCCAATGTCAAACCATTTGGCAGTTATACATGCTTGTGAACCACTTTTGTTCCATAGGATTACCAAAACTTTGCTATTGGACAGTGGCCCAACCCAAACCTGCAGTCATTTATATGTTCAAATTTATATAGAAAGAAAATAGGTCAGACTTACAAAACATATATTGAAAATAGAAGGCACAAGAGACAACATACAAAGATTGAAATTGTAAATACAGTACAAAGGGTATGAAATTACAGAATTTGGATATTGAATTAATATTCATAGAAATTAAATATTTAACCTACAAAATAATTCATACCTCAATGTCCCCCTGTTGGCTGACTTTCTTTCCTTGAACTCCTAGTGGATCTACACAAATCCAATATAATTCGTAGATGTCAATTAACAAAGTTAACCTTGAAACATATACATCAAAAGTCTTTTCTCAAATTTATAAATCTGACCTTGGTTGACATTAATAACTTCTTTGTTGCCTAGAATCTCTATAGTTTGTGGAGTTGCGGACCTTATATCACATCCAATCAGCAGAGGTGACTAGAGGATATTATATTTGATTATCATCCATCATGAGACAATGATAGTACAGAATATTAAAAATAGATAGTCAAATTATTAATTGCAAGTAGCACACTTTTATATAAAAATTGAATTGAATTTATTGACTCTTCATCAATTATACTATGTATTCTTTGTTTTTCTCTGTTTTACTCTGCTCTTTTTCCAATTATGTTTGTTTCAATCTATCCTTGTTTTGTGTTTAGCAGTTATCACAGAGATGTATAATAATATATTGTTCATTTCTGTCAATTTCTAACAGAGAATGTGACATCTTACACTCGACCCCCTTTCTTACCTTCATTAAAGCCCATATGCTGAAGTGTGACTGGTATTCCTCGATGCTCAATTGGCCATTTCCAATTTCCAACATGTCAGGATCTGGCTCAGGAAAAGACCAAATACATAGAGAAAATTGGAATTTGAGATTGGAATTCCTCACAGAAATATTAGCAGCAGCATTCTGATAATTTACATGATACAAGAGGAGTTTTTAGTTTACCATTCCATCCACTGGGCCCTGCATAAGCTACCCACCAGTCAATCTGGTCAGCTCTAGATATGATACTGAGAGAAACAATTTAAAGTCAGATGATTATAAGGAGAAAATATATATTATACACAGCAAATTATATTTCCCAATTTCAAACATTTAGAAGACATTATGCCCATGAATCTATGAAGTCTATCACCTTTCCCATTTGTCTTCAATGTCTCATGTAGTTCTCCAACTGTTGGCTATCTTGGGTTCCCAAGTTGCAGGATTCTGCTCACCCCTGCATAATCAAAATACGTGAAACTAAGATTTGGGTGACCGTGCCTCTTTAATTAAACCATGAATTAAACGTACAGATTATTGTTTACAGATGCCTCTTACCATTCACACATTGAATAGAATATTGGGCGGCCTTCCTTTCTAAGAGCTTCACTCATTTTTGGGTACCTGTATATTTTCTAGACAAATTCAATACTATAAAGTCTAGACCCATGTATAAAAAGATCGTTGATCAAACATAGTACAAATAGATTGTACCTCTGTTTAGGATTTATGCCACCATTAAAGCAGTTATCATATTTCAAATAATCTATCCCCTGAACCAAGACCTTCCAAGAAATCTAAAAATTAGTCATAAATTCATACTCTGATACCGAAAAAATATTAAAAAAATCTAAAAATTAGTCGTAAATTCATACTCTGATACCAAAAAAATATTAAAAAAATCTAAAAATTAGTCATAAATTCATACTCTGATACCAAAAATATCTAGATGGACTTTTAATATTAACTCTCTTTTTCAGAAGAAAATATAAACTCTCTATTATTATCTAGTGGAAATTTTTGTACTTTTAATGGGCCTAAATAAGTAATATTTGGATACTTTGTGAGATGGGATCAGTGGAGTGGCACACATGTCCGCCCAGGGATTCAACATATCCCACTTTGTCTCTTCATCTTGACTTTGGATTTCCTGTCCTAGTAATTGAAGAGAAATTCCAGGTACACTGCTTTTGGCCCTATTCTCCTTTCCAAGTTATTTAGGCCTCCCATTGAGAGAATGCCCAATCTATTTCTCAGATATTTTCCCAGAGAAGAAGTTGGGCACTATAGTAAGTATTCTGGTCTACTTTCACGATGATGTTGCAATGGAGTAGAACTATTGGTGTCATGCTGCTCCTTGTTTCTATTCATGTACAGGTAATAAAATAGTTAAACAGTACCTAAAAAGGCCAGACCCAGTCATTGGAACTTGATGGAAAAAGGAGGTATGATCCAACTATATATTAGATCTATGTTGGCATTAATTCCACATTTGGCCAGAGGAGTTACAAATACAGTTTTAGTAAACTTCTTCTAGTTTTTTGTTTTTCTTGTTTTTACACTCAGTTTGCTGTGGAGAAAAAGACAGTGATTGAGGAAAACATTGAGAGAAAAGATGCAAGGATTCAATCACAACAGGATGCAGACCCAGACAGAGAAAAAGATATTTGCTGCTAAAGCCAATGTGCAAGGAGGAGTGCAATGATATGTAATTATGCTCTGCACAGTCATTCACTCATGGAGTAAAACATTAGTCTTTCTTATAATGTTTTCTTTGCTGTGTAATGATTCATGAATATTTTTGTCTACTGATATATCCTGCTTTTGCTTTAGCAAGCATAGATCAGGATCCCTATAAAACAAACTGTTGTGCCCTATTTCTGGGCATCTTCACAGCCTTGGTTCTTTGCTATAATATGTACTAGTAGGTGTTTCTGGGCATCCTTAAGCAGTTTTATTTTCTTTGTTGTAATTGGCATTAGCAGGTGCTTAAAAGACTAATCATTTATTGAGAGAAAACCAACAGTGATAATTATATCTCACATATGAACTGCATCAGTAGATATAGTCATATCTTACATATCAATTGCTTGTATTTCATAGCATATCTGAAACATCTTATTCCTATAAAAATATGAAATACATGAAGGGTGGGAAGTGCCTCAGTGTTGTGAATATAGTCATAGATATCAGAGGCATAGAATGTGCACATCTAAGGATCTCTATTATCTACGTCGATGTCAACAATCTTAGATTCTTGCACCCCTGCTGCCACTGGAGTCCTTTCTTCAAATAGGTGGACTATAATAAGTATCATTGTTATAACAGTTAGCATACAAGAAATTGCAGCTCACATTGAATAGTGAATTTTTTTTTAAAAACCCTTCAAATTGTGAGAACTATGTTTCCATAAACGGGAAACAAGGAATGGAACAACAAATGGGTCTAATGGATTTGGGGTAATAAGAAGCATGGACTCTGCCCAACCTCCTCCATATTATGAATATAAATTTGATTGGTAATGCACTTTAATAGGGTCAGGACAGGAGCGGGAACAAGTATGGGACAAAAACAAGAAATGAACCCTGGATTTGGGGAATAAAAAACTACTCCCCTAACACCCTCTATATTATACATATAAATTTGATTAGTAATGGACAAATATAGGGCCAGGAAAGGAGCGGGAACAAGAATTGGAACAGAAACAAAAAATGATCCCCCGGGTCAGGTTTCTGGTCACATTGCACACGAGCGATGAAGCAAAAAGAGTTTATTCATAAAATTACCTTCCAATGGTTTTGACTTTAAATGATGCTTTGATATGTACAGGTTCTACAAGGTTTTCTACTCCAGCGAAGCAATATTTGAGGCATTGATGTCGATGGGTAGAGCCTCTGTAATAATTGAAGAATGAGAAGTAGTGGTATTTGAAATCTTTCCCCCTGTAGATGAAATCCTGTTGTTCGGATTAGAGGAACCAAACATACTGCAGGCCACATTGTTTCTCAGAACCCTTAGACCAATATTATCGGGTTTTGCAGGGTGTATGGGAATAGAGGATTTTGCAGGACCCTTTTGAATTTCAGAGTCTCTTTTGCTGCTGGGAGTCCCTCTAGCCCTAGATTTTGAAGATGCCGATTGGCTAATAGATCCCTTTAAGACAAAGTAATCATTTTTTTACAATTTTACACAGAAATTTTCAAAAGCAAACTGCCCAGTAAAATTAGAATAATACCCAAAAAAACCCTAAAACCCTTGCATTCTCTGAATACAAATTCCAAAACCAAGAAAACCCATTTGGACAGAAATTGGAAAATGCTTTCACCTGGATATGGGGAACACCATGCTTAGACTGGGCGGATGCCTGATTTGTCAAATTGGAAAGAGGAACGCGTTTCCTAGATTGCTGAACAGGTGGAACAACGGGGCTCCGTAGTCTGCCGTCTAGAGAGACTCTCTTTAGATTCACATTGTCCCTCCGTGGATTATCTGCCCTTGTCCTCGATCCATCGGCTGGTGCAACTGACGCTGTTTCACGTAATTTTAATTTCCGAATTTGCTCTGCCATTTTTCCGTCAAAAAATAAAATTATGCAAGGTGCTCAGGCCTGCCTGAAACAATAAACTCCCAGCAGCAAATGCAAAGGCAAAACAGAAAATTAAGCAATTAAATCGATATATAGATAAAATTGATGTAAACTGCTGGTATAAGTCAGAGAGAGGCATCATGAGAAAGGACAGTTTCTCTTAGTGATAATAAGGAGAGGAAGGTGGGGTAGGAGCTACTCGATGGTTTCATTTACTCTCTGTCACCTATTCCTTTCTGACACGTCCATGACACCAATCAATAACACCCTTCCAAAATATAGCCAAAGGTCATAAAATCCATGAGTCCAACTACTAAAGGTCGAATAGGTCCTTCCAAAAGTAAGCCTAGAGTGATAAGGGCCAAGTCCATCATCATTGGAGGTCACAGGGGTAGATGTAGCGAAGGCAGAGCTTTGCATTACTAAAAAGAGGAACCTAAGAGCTACAGATGGTTCCGCGTATATGGGTACCCGCCTTTTTTGCCATGTAAATCTACTGGTGGAAGACAGATATAATAACCATGTATTAGGGATCTAGGTCTAGTGGATTGAGATCGAGTTGCCCAAGTTGTTTATCCAATTCCAGAGTATCTAGATCCAAAGCCAGCATTTTACCGAGTTTACCATATGAAATCGGAGATTAAATTGATCATGGCACCAAGGTTTGTAAGAATCGCCCTCAATAAAAATATTCTAACGAATATTTCCTTTCATAAGAAGGCATCGACTCCTGTATCAACTCTGGGATCGACTGCATGGAGTAGCATAATGAGAATCGGCATTGACTCTTTACGCATACTTGGACTGATTAACAACATTGCCACCTGATCACATCGACTTATACATGAAGTACAAACATCAAGTGTATCAACTCTTGGGATCGACAAACACTTGTGAGCACTTTTGAAAAATGGATGTATGTTTCCGGATATAACACAAATCATAAATGACACCCTCTAACATTATGCAATATAGACCCACCATATCCATATTATTTGCAATTAAAATTGGGGTTTAGAAACCACTTTCATTAAAGTTCAACCTCTAGAAAAATTAAGAAAAAATTAACAGCGACTTATAGAAATAGCTAAACATAAAAAATACGTCATTAATTTTTTACCAAAATTAAAACATCACTTCCTCTCACACATGGCAAATTAGTATGCATTTAGGAGGTACTCACACCTCTCACACCTAGCAAATTAGTACTAGCTCTTTCTTTGATAATTGGGTTATGCTCCAAAGCACTACAGACCTCTCTTCTCCCAAAGTTGTAGCGTTGCTTACTAAGGATAAATGATGCAGGGGAATCACTCTTAAATTGCAATGTGGCCGTTCAAAAATTAAGATTCTAAATTTTACAAAAGGGAGTGGGTTTCCCTTAATTGAATATCCATATGTTTATGTTAGTGGTAATCAATTTAGTGAACTAGTTTTGGAAAGAATCGAGTTAGCTTTGCTGCCAATGGAAGAGTTAAGTTAGAAATAGGATAGAATGCAGTTGAATTCATTTAGGATATCTTGTGAAGCTGTCAGATTGTTAGCAGAAATTTAGGAATTAACTTTCTAATTCTATATTTAGTTTCCTTCTCCTTTTGTATATATTCTGAATTAGTTTGTTAAAAGGTTGGATTCTCTGAGTAATGGAAAGCTTATTTCTGTACGAGATTGTTGTAATCCCCAAAGTTAATCAATGAGTCTTACAATTCTTGGGGGCTGCTCATGAATGTTACAAATATAACAATATTAAGCAGATTACGTAGTTTTAGTATTTGAGAAAGCAATATACTTTACTACAAAAAAGAGGTGCAACAGCAGGTAAAGACTTACACAACTCCTCTTGTAAGTGTTTCTGGAAGGGGTCCCGCAGGGAAAGTAAAGAGTCCATGTCCCTCCCTTGAACTTTGAAGCGAGGAAATTCTTAGATATTATAACCTTTAGTTTGAAATCCTGTACACAACATTTTTGGTCTACCAACCCTTGGAGTTGCTAGTTCCTGAGTTTTATCTGTAAACATAGCAATATTATTATGAACCTGGGCAGGCCTGACCTATTTTCAGGGTTGCAACTTGTGAAAAGCATGGGATATCCAATAATATATTTGATCCTTATGGCCTATTCTAGTGCATTTGTAGGTGAAGCAATCCTCTGTTACTGTAAGGGAATTATGATCTAGCCATTTCATCTCCACCACATCCACAAAAAAGAAAAAAAACATGAATAAAAGAAAAACACAATAGATAATCAAGAAAAACGTAGAACAAACCCGAAGGTCTAAACATTGATGCCATTTTGAAGGCAGTGGAGACCCAACGTGAAGCTCAATACCAATATTTGACAGTTTCAATTTCTGTCCACTGACACCAATCTCATCACCATGTTTAGAATTGCCTGATTTCCAACTCCATTTACTCTTCTTAGATGTGTCTTCAAGTATCTTCTTAGATTCAGACAAATTACTTGTAAATATAGTCCTCTTAGCCTAAGTATTCAACACAGTATGGTAGGGTTGTGATTCATATAATGGGGCAAGGATTTCATTTTCGATGACCACAACCCCGGCCTCAGCGTGTTCTTGCCCTACTTTGTAAATTCTCTGATCCATTCTCAGGATCAACTCTACTTGTCTGCATTGATGCACTACTACATTTTGACCAAAAATCCGACGGCAGTATTGTCGGATGTTCGACACTTCCCTGTCGCATGTACGACACATTGATTTTTTTAAACCGTCGGTAGCTTATTGTCGGTTATCCGACATATTTCCAATCCGTCGGTTAAGCGACACCTCAGTTTACCGTCGGTTGAATGTAAAGCGTCGGTTAAGCGACAACATTTCTTCGACGGTAGTGCAATTTTTTTAAGAAAGCAACCTTCATTCCGTCGATTAAGCGACAGAATGGCCGTCGGATAAGCGACGGTAGTCAAATTTTTTTAAAAAAAATAAACCTTCAGGCCGTCGGTTAAGCGACGGCTATAAACTGGAATCGTCGGTAAAGCGACATGAAGAACCGTCGCTTAAACGATGGATATAAGGAGTAAGCGTCGGATAAGCGACATCTAGAACCGTCGCTTAAGCGACGGTAGTAATTTTTTTTTTTTTTTAAATACCTCAAAAATACGTAGCTTCTCTTCCATGTGCCAGTTTAACTCAACCCGAATCCAAAACTAGGTCAAATCTAACCAAAACAAGGCAGCATTGGCTTGCTACATCAGACTTAAGTCAAAACTTGTGAAACTTGACAATCTATGCAAACATGACAAGCTGTAACCAGGTCCACTCACCCGCATGCCTATGTAAACCAAGAACAGGGTTGATCCCAATGCTTGCAACGACAACTTTATTTTTAATCTCATTACAATTTAAACAAATTCAAGAGTACATACATATTATTATTTCCTTAACTGGGACAAACTTTGAAGGCATTCCCAGGTTTCATAGAAAATATACAGATGATTTCCCTGTAGAACACAAGAAAGCTATCAACATCTAGCACCCAACACTGAACAGTAGTGTTATCGAGACATCTCATGCCATTAGAATCATGTACATAGATAGTGTTACAGACAAACCTTGCAACATCTAGCCAACACTGCCTTCAAGCTTCAAACTCATCAACTGATTTACTTCAGTTGCAAATTCTAGTGGGAGCTCATTAAATACAACCCTACAAAAGCCATTAATAATAGCTACCACTGCCTTCTCTGGATCAATCCCCCTCTGCTGGAAATAGAATAACTGATCTTCCCCAATTTTTGAGGTACTTGCTTCATGTTCAACACAGGCTGTTGGGTTCTTTACCTGAAAAAGTTTGTAAATATCAGAGACATAAGGGAAACAAATGCAAATCAATATTGTTACTAAAGCCTTCTACATGAATTATACAATAAAATTAAACACCATATACTTAAAACGTGTCATATGGTTGGTAGGAGAAATGCACCCGATCCCAGTTCAGAGTTCAAACTTACTGCAAAAATAGGTCAAATCTAACCAGAGAGCCTATTTCAAACTTGTTAATTCTTTGGCCCCCTGTACTGTGAGAAGGTTGGTTATTCCAGGATTACGGAAGGTATCCAGGAAAACTCAACTAGGGACACCTCTCGTGGTTAGTCTGAGTCTACATAAGTGGACCTGGGAAACCTAAAGAGGGGGGATCCTATCTTTGTGAGACTTTGGGGAAGTATCCCGAGGTTCTACCGGCCTAGCAATTGTTCAATCCTTGCAAACCCTAGAATGTTAAATCATGTGACAAGCCCAATGCCAAAGAGAAAAAAATTTAAATGGTGTTTCCATCCATTTTCAGTAAACAAACACCAGGGTAACACAGTATGGCCAGGAAGCTTAACCCCATATACTGGCTACAGAGCTACAATGCTTCCTGCCATATCCACCCCATTTCAGAAGGATTTTCTGCCTAGAAACAGTCATAAATATGTAATTTCTTGAAACATAGGAAGTATGGATTTTCTGCCAAGAAACAACCATAAATATGTAATCCTGAAACATAGAAAGTATATTAAGGACACTAATTAGTAATTATAAATTACAGTACTCACTCTGATAATGTTATGTCTTACGGCCTGAATTGGAAGAGTGAGCAAATCTAATGATATGTACTTTTGTAATTTGGTAATATAAGCCTCAATATATTCCAATAAAACAATAAAAAATTAAATCGTTTGTCAGCACTGAATCATTACGACTCTGGTTCATTTTGCCAGTACTTAGAAGTAAACTTGAATGACTTCTTTAAACTTTTCATGACTAATTAAACTGATATCATTCATAGAATACTTACAGTCAAACAGCCTGAATCTGTATTTTCAAACTCAATCAACCGCTTTGTCAACGTCCCTTCACAAATATGCACAATACTCACCTGCAGACAATCAAGCCGTATGAACTTTTTCAGTTGATGTCCAAGGATAATGAACTTCATACTAAATCTGAATGGTAATTCCTGACTTTAAACGGTCCCTTGTCTAAACATTCATCCTGTTATATCTTCTCCTTAAATAGACAAAAGCCTCTTCCTATGTCCTACCTCATTCAGTATGCATCTTTTATTCTAAAATGTCTAAGCTATAGAAGTTATTGTTGGCCTGAGAAAATTTCCAGCTACTAATGTTCTATACATAATCTAGACAATGGAAAAGAAATCACATTTCTTGTGATGACAGAAAACATTTCCTGAACATATATTGCCATTTAAATTTGAACAAACAGGCATCTTGTAACTAGAAATAAAGCATAAGACTGTCAAAAGAATGTTGTTTTTAAATATTTATAAAAGAACATGCATAAGTTTTTTAAAATGTTACGCTTAATGAATATTGTTCCCTAAGTCTACACCTATAGCATGTTGCAAAAATTACTATAATTGGAATAAGAAGTTAATGATTCTTTACTGGATGTAAATGGATCAGAGAAGTCCAATTTTCATTTTCTAGTAAACATCCATCACTATTGCAACTTTCAATCAAAATTGGGTTTTTGTTTTCCTTCCACTAAAACTCATTTATATTATCCCGAAACTTCAATGATTGCTCTTACATATATATTTGGTTCTCGTCTCTCATTATAAATAATGTTTATCTTCTTTATATATTGTTGTTGTAACAGTGAAGAAGCCCTCAATAAACCAGCAACAAACACCTTCTATGTTCAAATAATCATGGACAGCTTAAATCCTCTAAAAAATGGAATATTCAAGTAAGGAAGACATATTCTTTAGTAAGAGATAAACCTATCATGCAGGATAAATGACCACAATTAATGCTGTAACAGTCTGATATAAATACAACAAAACAATACTGAATTACGGAGATACAGACCAACCTACAATTTGACAGTAATAATGCACTATGAGGGTAAAGGGATGACATGAGATAGTGCAAAATTGAAGGGATAGCATTACTATAAATACACAATATCTTGATCATGCATCTGTAGAAATTTTCAAGTGTTTTTCCCAGCATATGTGAGCTGCCTTCCTTCTCCATATTAGCAAATCACTTCTTGACTTTGATTCCTCTACCTCTGCATAATATTGCCCACTCCAGAGGTATAGAATAAAACTGTCAATAGTTACTGGCAAATGGAATATTTTCTCATTGAGAATCACCTTGGACAACAATGTACTAATTTAACATTGAAATGTTTACAGGAAAATGAATTTCTTTAATTTGATATAGTTATGTATTTTACAGTTATGCACATTGTGAGCCTTTCTTCTTAACCTTTGAGTGTGACAATAAAATGCTATGCTGGTATGCAATACCCGGATTTTGACCACTGTATTGTAATTAATCAGAAATGTATATATTATGAATACATGAACATTTTGGTTTTGCAAAACATTTGACTTGGTTACATGGTAGGCCCTAATCCGGAGACTTAAAGGCATTGGCAATTTGAGAATTTCCTAGCAGCCATCATGCACTTATATGACACTTTCCCGAGTCATCTCTGCACAGCACATAGATTGACAGATTTTATCAAAAGAACTATTGGGGTCAAGAAAGGGTGGCCACCATCTCCCACCTTGTCTGGGATTTGGGTGAAGGATCAAAAGAAGCAAGAGGCATGGAGATCCAAATGAATATCTTACTCTTAGGAGAACCTAAGCCTTTCCTTGACATTGGAGAGAAAATAAACTCAAATACAGAAAAGGATTCATCAAAATATAGAAGAGCCTATTTCAAAATATAGAAGAGTCGGCGTTTCTGTTAGTGAAAAATCATAATCACCAATTATCCAAAACATTTTATCATCATCCAAGATCACTTGACTGCTCCAAAACAATTCATTGACTGAAGTCTTCTTCATCGCAGTTGTGTTTGACTGAGGAAAATTCGTGGTTAGGTTTTTATTCTTTATCTCTTCCCTAGTGTGGCAGCTCCAAGCCTGCTAGGCTTCTTCTTTCACAGCACATAGCAGCTCACGGTGGAGGGTAGTCTCAGTGGTGAGGAGCAGTAGCATCAGAGCTGCTATAGCTCACGGTCAAGGCTTGTTACAGCAACAGCAGCTCTTGGTGGTGAGAGCAGAGCTCATGGTGGGGGCTATCTACGGCAGTAGCAGCTCACAGTTGTGGGACCAGAGCTCACCGTGTGGAGTCTGAGGTAGCAGCAGCAGGCTGCCAAGCAGCCTTCACTGAGGTGGCAGCAGGTACAGGGAGGTGCAGTATGTTAGTAGTGATAAATAATGAGAGTGCCAACTCAATTCCTAATAGCTAAAAGCTAAAAGAGTAAGGAAAGAAGCTACATATTAGCAGGCTGCCAGCAGCCTTCACTGAGGTGGCAGCAGGTACAGGGAGGTGCAGTATGTTAGTAGTGATAAATAATGAGAGTGCCAACTCAATTCCTAATAGCTAAAAGCTAAAAGAGTAAGGAAAGAAGCTACATATTAACATGAAATTAAAAGGCAAAAGTATATGACTATATCTATCAGTACAATGTAGAGTGGCCTGCTCCACAGTCACAGTCTAAGTAGAGATAGAGGCAGAAGTGGAATATACGCATGCATGTAAACAGGCTTAAAATACTTCCAAATGTATCAATTCACAAAGTTTCTAGTATCTAACTAAGATTAACCCAACTTCCAATTTTGATCTTCTGCACATAATGGCCATCAAGTGGATAGACTAACTTTATTATTCAAATTCCTAATAGCATAATATTTAAATTTTAAACAGGCTTACCAACCAAATGGACTTCCATTTACAGATCCAAGCAACACCATGGCTCTCACTATAGTTACTAATGAAAATAGAAATACATAAAAACTTTCAACTATCATCCAAGCAACGGAAGAACTATAAGGATTTTAACAAAACGTTGTATAAAGCTTGACTCCTTACTTTCAAAGACTGGAAACTTATGTGGAACTTGCATGGATAGTGAAACAGCACAATAAGAAAATTGGGAAACAAGGTAATGAAGAAACCAAGTTCAAAACAAGGAAATGGTAGGTAAAAGTTGGCCCATAAAACAACAAACTGGGATTGCATAATGTACTGGGAAAAATATTTAATAAGAATAACCCAAGTCCAGTGCCAACAGGCAGTCAAACACATAACACCGTTCAGAGTTGCAACAAACAATAGCTACATAGGTCTAAAATGTCTGTCTCTGACAGACCTGGCCTTGAAAGCAACCCAACAAATTTTTTGCTGACAGGCAGTTCATAAAGCTTGTCATAGTTTTGCCCAGAATGGTTGACCCCAAATGGTTTTACAAAGAAGACTTTCGCATCATCTAAAAACATTACCACGGGAGATGATAGACAGGATTTGTATGCCAAAATAATGATGATGGGAAAATGTAATGAAGGGCCTCTCAATCCTGACTTTTAAGGGGTGTGTCTCTCATTCCATCTTTTCCAGATACATTTTCATCCCACCCAATAAAAAATGCATCTTTTTTATGTGATCATAAAACCTATTGTACTATATGGTTCAGAGATCTCAGGGCCAGTGTAGGGCCTGAGGCTCGGGCACAAACTTAGTGAAACAACACACCATACACAAGAGACCATGACGCAACCTCATCCTACTACTCTACACTGCATAGAAGGAGTTCCACCTATCGTCTTTCTCAGCACAGGGCTTGCTGACAGGTGCCTGTCATAGAGTTTCTTCCCACTCAAAGGGATTCATCGGCCTTGTATGTCATGGGAGGTACAATACAGGCTTCCCCAACTTCTTTCCCTCCGAGATAGTTCAACCAATATTTCTCAGCCCTAGCCATTCTCTGGAGGAGATTATCAAGCTAATTCTTGGCACAATGGTGGCGGTGGATGATGATGGCTCCTCTTTTAATTTGGATACTGACCATGAAGTTGATGTTCCTTTGCCACCACAGTCTTGGTTACTTTCTGGAGGACCTGTCATAGCACCACTGTTGCTAGGATGCTTTCTTCTCCCAGATTGTTATATGTGTCACTTTCTATAGTTACCTTGTTGGGTTTCCTTCTTTTTTTCTATATTATTGTCCTATTCTTTCTTCTAGAGTTTCCTTAACCTCATATTTTAGAACTGTGAAGGACCCGCTCTAGGAACTCCTGAGTCCTTACTCTAGTTGCCAAATGTTGTTCTTCCTAGTCCAATTGAACCATTCTAGCCATTTAAGAACATTAATATAACTTCATTTCATGACTCTGACACAGCTTGATAACCAGACAATCACAAAACAATCAAAAGAATAATGGAAGAAAATAAAAAGGAACGGAAAATCACTTAAACCTCGACTTACCTTGTCAAATGGCCACCTAAGGTTCCCTTAAGTCATTTCACTTGTCATTGTTTGTATTTGATGAGTTTGGAGCTGATTTGCTTAGTAAATTCTGCATGTGGATTTGGAGTTGATTTGGCACTGACTTGGAGGTGATTTTAAAAGGGAATTCATTTTTAATTGTTATCTACCCAGCTGCTTGCAGATTGAAGAACACATTTGTAGGGTTCATGCCATTTAGATTGGAGTTGGAGGTAGCACTATGAATTTGAGACTTCAGTTTTGTATTTACTTTTTAATTGTTTTAAGGAAAAGTAACAGTACATAGTACACAGAGTATATATATATATATATATATAGACTTTGCATATTATGTCTCGAATAGTTTGAAATCATAGCTTGGAATGTTAAATATATTTTTTCCATTAAAATTGTAATATTTTTGTATTTCTAAAGAGTCCAGTTCATTAAAATCAAATGGCTCCAGTTCATTACTGGTTCCGGTTCCAGTCCGAGTTGACCTTGGACCGGTTCGACTCCCGGTTCCACTTTTTAAAACATTGGAAATATCTGGATAGTGGTAAATGCAGCCTCTCCTTCTGATTCACTCATCTGAGTTTCAGATTTGCCTGGTTTGGCGTCCATAGTAGTGTTTGTGGGCATCTCTGCATGTCCTTGGTCAGAAGAATTTTGTTGAGTAGTGTCAAATTTCTCTTTCCTGTTGTTTGCTGCCTGTTGGAAATTGAACCTATTATCGGTTGGGACATATTCTGTTATGCCAAATAGGTAGACTGGAAGGGTTTACTGGCACTGAGAAAACTGTTTGTTGAGGAAATTCGGCCAGGAGACTTGGGGTACCACAAGTGTAGTCCTTTTCAAAGCTTCAAGCAGTAACAATATAATGGCTAGTTTCCCGTGCTTTGGAGACTCTGAGACTGATAGCATTTCTGATATAAAGAAAATTTTAAGGAGAGTACATATACAGGTGGATGGCATGAGACAAGCCATCAGTTATTTCACCAAGCACTTAGAATTTCCAAAGAAATAATTGGCAGAGTTGGAAACCAAACTGCAGGAGAACAACAATAGGATGGACAGAATGGCAGAGGGAATGGACATGCGCTACAACATGATACTGAGATTTGCTCAAGGAACCCAATCAACAGCAGGGCAGCGAATGTTTTCAGAGGGTTAAGTAATGGATAATGTCAAAGAAGAGTCCACAGTGCAGTAGACAGGTCTTGTAATAATTGGTCAAGCTCAGTTTCAGAGAGAGGGCAAGTAGGAGCAGGAGGATATAGAGATGGAGGAAGCCCGCAGCGAGCACCGCTTTGCTTAAAATTGGATTATGCCTTTTTTTTGTATCTTGATTTTGGGTGTCTTTATACGCAAGTATAGTTATATAAGTGACAGGCAAGCTCACAGTTATGCATCTTATTGATGTCTAGTGAAGAACTGTAGCTTAATGTTTCAGCTCAATAGAGCCTAGTTGTATAAACTTTTTGAACTCTTATGTCTATTCTGGCTGATTTGGTAGGCCATAGCCCCTTTATGATATTAAAAAATACTTGTTCTTGCAAAAGCAAACATTTAAACCGGTATAAAATTCTCAAGATGCTTTGAGAGGGATATCTAGCAGCACATCCCAGAGCACTCAAATACATTATGAAACACTGACAGGCCCCTATGCCACGACAACTGTAAGAATTTTACAACTAAATCAATCATTACATCAGTATTTATTCTCTCTTGAAAACACTCATTCTCATTAACCAAGACAATGATTCTAAAATTTTAGGTTTATATGAAGCCCTAGGTGAGTTCCATTCTCCATTTTGCTTCCTCCTGTAATATGTTTGGCATAGTACACTATAATGACAATATTCATTCCCTGCCTCAGTTTCTCTTCATTTTCATTCCCAAATGCCGTTTAGCCGTTTCACTTTGCTGTTCCTCTTGTTATCTGTTGTTTACTAAAAACGTTTAATGTATTTCAGACTTTGCACTTAATTTGCTATATGCATGCACTTGTTTAGAATTCTGTACTTTTTAAAGTTTCTTTCATCGACTTTATGACCATGGCATGGCTATCCCATAACAGCCTATGTAGTCTACACAAATAGCAGAAATAAAACCTGTAATCAACAGAAAGATAAAAAAATTCAAAAACTAAGTACAGAAGAAATTAAAATAAGAATGAAAGGGATTCAAGAAAATGCAAATTAATAGAAGTACAAAAGTTATCAAAAAAGCAGGTGCACACAAATTAAAATACAAAAAGAAACTAAACCAAAAAACAATATTAACACAGATAAAATTTATGACATAGATGATTGCTGCAAGATAAATTAAGCCCACATGAATCCAGAGTTGACAAAAGAAAAATCAAGTACGCATAAATATTAGAGATGACTGAAAAAACAAATAATATGAATTATTGAATAGCTTTGGAAAAAAGAATAAACATAAGCACAACATTTGTCTAAGAAAATGACTTAAAAAATTCTAAAACAGACCACTTCAGATGAACAAAGAATAAGAGCCTAAGCAAACAAACCCAAGAAAACTCTGGGAAAGTCTAAATAACAGTCTACAGATCCACATCATAGGAAGAAATTGAAAATGCCAATTCATAAATTAAAAGAAATCCCTAAAATTTAGAAGGCATGCATAAGATCAAAAGTATCCACAGCTTTACAATGAAACTAAAATATTTGGAAACCCAAAAAGATATCTATGTATGTCTGTATGTAACTGTGTATCTATGTATGTATACATTGTGAGTGTGAGTATGTACCTGTGTATATAAGTGTGTATACATAGGCATGTAGTGATAACAAACAATGAAGTCAATAAAGAAGTTCAAAAACTACAAATTTATCTAAAATGAGAACAAAGAACAAATCTCTACTGAAAGGGAAAACATGAAAAGTTGGCTTGGGACTGGGTGTGGGAGTTTCACAGTCACCAATGTTTCATTCCCACAGGCTCCACCCAGTAACTTAAGGTAGCCATGGCCCCTGGATGCAGCGGTCAGGAACTGGGAGATGAGAACCCATGTGCACGTATTACAGGCCTCGTTACACTTCCATGTTCTCCTTAAAACTGTGAAACTATTTCGCACCTGGAGATAAGGGTTAAACTTATGACAATGGGAGATAATGACCCACGTGGACATATTATAGATCCAAATGGCCATATTACAGATCCAAGGCCACTTCCATGTGTTGTTAAAGCCTAACATTTATTGCCCAAAGGGCTCCAAACCAAAGTTCCATTCCTACAGGATTTAATGTGAGACATGGGGACCCCTGCAGGTAGAGATCGAATTTATATCATGTGAGGATGAGGTCAGGTAAATATCCCGATGTTCTCCCTAAAACCCATCATGGAACTATTGGGCAAGGTTCCATTTGCACAAGCTTTATAATACATGGAGTTACCTGGAGGTAGGTGTCGAAAGTATAGCATTGGAAGATAATCCATTGGTGTTGATATTAACGATCTAAGCCAATCCCCAAGTTCTCTCCACGGCACGCCAAACTTTATAGTCAAGTGGGTTGTAACAAAGTGGTAAATCAGGTGATCTGTTTACAATACAACCCAGGTTCAATACCTCAAGTCAAGAAATGCTGGTGTGTTGATGCAACCAATTATATGGTACCTTATGATATTGCGTTGTTAAATGAGCCTATACTGATTGTTCTAAGTAGTGTATCTCAACAGATGAGTCCAGGTACAAGGCCTCGGTAATGTTGAGGGAATATCAATATATACACCTATGTCAAGCCCACTTCCTCTACAAAGGCTCATTAGGTAGAGAAATAAGAAGAGATAGGCTAAGAATTAGCAAACCAATTTGAAAAACTAACTAACGTCAATTTTTTCCTGCAAAACCTTCCAGAGGACCTCCTTCAGTTAAGAAAATTGAAATGGGTATTCGGAAAAAGTAGAAAAGTGTAGCCTTCAGCTATTAAAATCGAAATTGGTATTTCACTACCATACAACAGATTGAAGAAAATGAAAAGGGTATTTGATTGAATACCTGGATCTCGGCTGGGGAAAGTGGTGGTGCCATCCCATGAACGAAGTAGCTCAGCCAGCAATAACAATAAGCGTGAAAATAAGGAAAAAGGGCAGCAATAACTTGATCTTAACTGATCCAATATGAGTTAACAGTTGCCTTAACCTCTGAGCCAACAATATGTGGTGCGAACCTCTCATTCCAGCTTTTTCCTTAGCAGGGGAATAAGCCCCGATGTTCATAGGGGCGCTGCCCACGCCCAATCCCATGCTACTCGACATGGCAATCCCATAATACTCTTAAGGCAGCGAATTATCCCAATAGAAAATAGGCTCTCTCTAATATAATCCCAATCAATTATCCCAATAGAAAATGGTGTGGGTTTAGCATGAGGCATTGTGTGACAGCCTTAACCTTCTATATATTTCCATCCTCATCTCAAACCCTGGCTCTAACCTTATAGATCGTGCTCCTGCATTCACCTCAAACCCTGCCCCAAACCTTGAAATAGTATGTTCTCCATCCTTTGCCTTAAACCATGTTCCAAACCTTACAACCCGTGATCTTTCCTTCGCTTCAAACCTTGGATCAAGCCCTAAAATACTATGTTGATCCTGCATCAAAACATGGCATTGCTGAGAAATATGGTTTAGAAACAGAGGAAAAAACTTGCAATAGTATGTTCTCTTGCCTTCACCTCAAACCCTGTCGAACCTTACAGCTCATGCTCCTACCTTCATCTCGAACCTTGGCTCAGTCCCTGAAATATTATGTTGCTTCTGCAGTGAAACAAAGAATCATAGAGGTATGTTTTGGAAATAGAGGAAAACCTCTGCAATAGTATGTGCTTCGACCATCACTTCAAACCTCTGCAATAGTATGTGCTTCGACCATCACTTCAAACCTCTGCAATAGTATGTGCTTCCTTATGTGTCTCCTTCTTTTACCACATCTTATATTATAAATCATAAAAGACAGGGAACTCCCCGCTAAAATGGGTTTCGGGTTGTTGTAGGAAATGAACCGAAATATCCGTCGCTTAACCGACACAATATTATTGTGTATTGTAAACTTTAGTGTAGATTTATTTTTTTCTTTTTCTCAATTCAACAAACGTGCCGTCGCTTAACCGACGGTGATGAGAATTTCTGTCTCTTAACCGATGGGTATGAGACTAGCCGTCACTTAAGCGACGGATGTGGCCACATTTACAAAAAAAAAATGTATCCTTGTGATTTTTGGTAATTTTAAAAAGAGAAATCCACGCGCCGTCGGATTTTTCTGTCGGATTTTGGATCGAAATGTAGTAGTGATGTCATTGCCCTCAATAAACCAAAAACTAAATGAAGCTTCACTTCATTGCATAAAAACCCCCGGTCTGCAATAGGGTATCCACCGTTATCTCGGGTATATCTTTCTGGTCTGTGGAAGCATTAGGTGCTCTATAGCAGTTTACTAGGGGATCATGTGCCATACGTAGCGATGTGGATTCTAGTTGGTCATGTAGGAAAAGAACCCGTCCCTTTTCTATATAATTTAGGGATGGGCACATCATATCGTATCCTTCTTTCCAATATGTAGGTGCAACATATCCATATCCATATGGTGTCTAAAGCAATAAAACAAGGATTTCCAAAGGCAAGGAATATAGGTGGAATTAGATATACTCACAGAGCTTATCATTGACGGGAGATGGTACTCGCAGCAGCAGGTGTGGATGCAATCCATGTCCAAGAAAAAGCGTACCTAATACTTCTTTATTTTGTTTGCTTTTGGATTAAGCCTAGTAACCAAACCCAAGGTCACCATGACTCCATGTAAATCATATGTTATAAAACTATATTTAAACCATATGGTATAATATGGTATAATGTGGAGCCTAAACCATAAGCGCCAATGTTTAAAACATATCACAAAGGCATATGTTTATATCCATTAAAACCATACCAATATAATGTAAATCATATTTTATAACACTATATTTAAACCATATGGTATAATATGGTATAATGTGGATCCTAAATCATACGCGCCAATGTTTAAAACATATCACAAAGACATATGTTTATATCCATTAAAACCATACCAATATAATGTGGATTGTTATATTATTATATGCCACATCATAAATCTTAACCATATCTTTATCCAAGGTCATGCCACGAAGAGATTGTATGCAAGCGGTAATGTTAAACATATCCATTAAAACCATACCATTATAATGTGGATTGTTATATTAATATTATATGCCACATCATAAATCTTAACCATATCTTTATCCAAGGTCATGCCACTAAGAGATTGTCTGCAAGCGGTAATGTCAAACTTTACGTGTTATAACCATATAACATAAAAAAATGCCATCGTTTGAACTATGGAATTATAATGTGGTAAGGTTTAAATATAGGTTATGTTGGTATAGACATAATTGTGTTTGGTCAGTTTTATTTATATTACTAAAAATGATTTTAAGTAATTTTTTTGTAATATTAATAATAAATAGAAATATTAAACAATGTTAATTTTAACTTTTGATTATTTTTATTTTTATTTTATTTTTGAAGGTATTTGGTTTTATAAAGAAAAATTGACTAGTCAACAAAAAAAAATTAAATTTTCAAAGATAACAAGAAAAATGGAAACAAATTTATACATAAAATATATATTATATATTTGTCAAAATAGGTTGTTTTAAATTGTGTTTTTTCCAAGGTGTAAATGAAAAAATTATGGAATCTCTATTTATTGAAATATAAATTATATATTTTGTTATAATTTATTGAAATTTAGATTATATATTTTGTTAAAATATAGTTTTTTAAATTGTTTTTCTAAATATAGAAAGAAACATGGTGGAATCTTTCTATATTAATGGTTTTTTTTATTGTAAAAAAATATGTAATTTGTTATTCATAAGAATCAAAATTACATCATAGTTGTTCATGTAAAATCCCCTTCAAAGTAGGATAGAAGACAATATTGTAGCCCTGGGCAAAACATTGCAATATCCAAAAATAAACGAGAGGGATTCTACACATCAACCTATAGAAAGCAAAAATGCAGAAAAGACAAAAAATAGCAAGGCTCCAGAGAGTTGTCATGCAGATACAACCTAAAACAGTCCAAGGCAAAACCAGAATGGAGAAACTAGAAGCAAGTAAAGTGACCTTCAGTAATCATGATTCTATCAATTGAGTACTTACATAAGTGAAGAATACCAGGGCAGTCTCCTATCGCAAGATTTGATAGGTTGTCCGCATTAGAATTGAACTGCCTGTACAGGTGCCTGAAGGATAAAGAAAGAAAACAATTCTTTAGGAGCCCAATCCTTTTCAACCAACAATCATAACTCAGTGACTGCAAATTGGTGAGACCTCTAGCCCAATCAATTATGACCTTTAATTCGCCAAAAATAGAAAGCTAGAGAATATTTTTTTTCTGCGAACCATAAAAGCCACCCATAAGGCTAAAAGTTTAGAAAAAGTATTAGTGCCACTCCCAACACCCATCCTTAGCTTGAAACTATGAGAGTCATATATACGAAGGATCATGCCAGTACCACAATTTCCATCCTGCTCGGCCCCATCAAAGAATCCATATATGGTATTGGATTCCAACACCGAGATGATTCGAATCTTTTAAACTTTTGGGGCACAATCTCTGTTCCATTACAGAAAACTTGCCACAATATAAGAACCAAGTAAACCTCCTTGCAAAGTTTAATCACTTCTTCTAATGTCTACTTCAGTTTTCCTTCGGAGTGTGTGAGGAATGTCGATGTGCAAAAACCAATGACCTTTACAAATAGTGGCATTGCAGGAGGGTGCTCATGCTTTTCCTAGGTTGAAAGCTCAAAATGCATATGGTTATGAGCGCATAGGCTGGAGATGGTGATAATTGCAAATATAAAGTGGAAGCAGTAACTTCAATAGCATTGAGACTTGTAAAAAACCATAACAACTGGTTATTGATTGGAGTGATGAACACAATAGGAGTGGCAAGAACCATACCTTTGAAGTGCTCCGACTGGTCACTACGAGATCCTGAACTGGCTTATTGTCTGCAAAAATAGGGTATCGAGTGCCAAAAACAGGGGAACAGGGGTCGAAGGATACCTTCAGCCCAGAAATACAAAGTTGACATGTTTTTTTGGCCATGCATTGGATGCATTTGGTAAGTCTATGTGGAGGAGGCGCATTCGAATGGCCGGTTCTCGAGGGGATGTAGGGCTATGATGCTTCTATCTAGGTAACGATATATATGGTACTGGTTCTAGTACCTAATTCGTAGTTGACGTAGGAACATAATTTTCCTTTGGAACGCGCTTAACCGGGTTTGCTTCAATGGTGCAGCAGGGATAAAGATGGCCAAGAGAAAATTCACGCAATTGCTTTGTTGGATCTCTGAATATCAAGGTGCATGGCACTAATATTACTAATAAAAGGTAGACAACATACAAAAATTACACATTGCCAAATTTGCAATTTTTCATGACACAATTAAAAATGACTAACATAAATGACTAATTCATATTCTTCTAGCTAGTCATTTTTTATGCCATGACTAAGTTAGTCATTTATTTTAGTCATTTTTAACTCTGTCACTTATTATCTAGTCATATTTTTTAACTGTGACTAAATTAGTCGTTAATTTTAGTCGTTTATAGTTGGGTCAATCAAAATTGCTCATATTTAGTAGTAAATCACTTGGAAAACCTATGGTGACTAGAATTTTTAGTCACCTTGTAGCTAATTCCTCATTTTGCACTAGTGAGAGCGGTACTATGAAAACGCATTTCGCTCTTGAAAAAATGCCTAAAAAAACCCTAAAAATGCACTAAAGAAAAAATGGAAACCGTGAAAAGAATATGAATGGTGTTAACAATTACCTGTCTTTGACGATCCGAAAAATGGTTGTCCGTGGGCTCCACAATCTACACTTGGAATTTGCACTCAAAATGGCTTACTTTGCTCTCCAAATGGTAAAAGTTTTTTACTATTCACTATGTTTTATTCACTATTTTTGGGTTTTGTTTTAATTATTTTATTAAAATTTTACCCTTAAAAAGTCATATAAAGCCTAGTTTTTAATTTTTAAAGACTCTAATAGTCATTTTGAAGATTGCAAGGCATGGTGAATTTTTTTTTTGGATATGAATGAGTTTATTTTTTTAATTTTTCGTTCTCACACAAAAATGAAAAAATATTTTGAGCGCTATTTTTGAAACTTCGGTCGTGCTCATTAAACCTATAAGTTTTCGAGTCAAATTTCCCTCTTTTTTACGCTCGTTAAACCATTTTCATGAAAAATAAACCCTAGTAGAGTCCTCTTTAAGCTCTTTTCAGACTCTTAAAATGTGAAAATATTGTCGGGTGAACTTGTCTTCTTCATTCTTATAAAAGGAGTTGCAGAGTCGTCTTTCCAATGATAGTTTACCCATTTTTCGGTTTGGATTGACTAAATTACAAAAAAGTTATACTATGGCTATTGACTAGAAGAGTTCTCTAAGGTATTATTTTATACTTTTTCGGGCCTCAGAGATTAAATTATTCGAAAAAGGACACTTTGGAGTCTTCTTCCGTTTTGTTCAAACTCTCTAAACACGAACGATCCTGAGTTTGCTTTCAATGGACTATTTAAACTAGACACTGAGAGACCTTCTTTTGGGAACGAACCCCTCCTTTCTCATGTTCGGAAAACATATAAGAATGGACTTAGCTCACTATAATTTGAAATGATTGTTTGTTAGCCTCTTTGAACTCGTAAAAGCGAAAAGAGGCACTCATCAATCATGATGTTGAAAGTAAGGGAAGGTAACTACATTTCATTTGCAATAATGGAAGTTTTTAGTCACCTTTGAACATGGCACTTAATTGCATTTCATTCAGTCAATTAGGTATTCAACTTTCTTCTGAGACGATCCACTTTCATGAGTCTTGTCACTCCTTTGAGTCTTTCAAAGAATGCATCATCCATCGTCACATTATGTCCTGGTGTCTGTCTCGTCAATTCAATGCTGCCAAGTCCTCGATCGTGTCTCCCTATGTTCAAAGGAAAATTGTGTTGAGAGTTTTCAGCTAAAGTAAAACAAACTACCGTTGTGTTAGTTACCTTTGAGTAAGTCATGTGGTTACTTCATATTCAAATTCCAGAAATTTGTTCTGAGTTTTGTGTCATTGATGTGGGATTCATCATGGCCCTCCTTCGACAAGACTATTCCTATCGACTTCAACTCATCTTCAGAGAATTATTCTTAGAAACAAAGCAGTACCTTGATATCTATATACATTCATGATATATTTCCTCTCTTTTGACAATAGGTTTACATCATTGACCTTTGATCGAAAGATTCAACCGAGTGTTCGGCATCAAATAATCTATTCACGTTCGGAGGAATGTACTGGGGGACCTTGGGAATCATTGACATCAATGGTGATATCCCTCGCACTTGTTAATATTTTTCATCATTGAACGATAATTAAGTGGTTTCTACCATGTTTGAGATTAAGACAAGTAATCATATGGATATAATCGTACTTTGTTGAAGACGTGACGAAGACCCTGGGAATTTGTTAAGCGCTCATTGCTTTCCCAAGGTTGCGATGGAGTATTTGTATGGGTCCTAGCATGGATCCACATTTGTATGGTCATGGCTATGCTCAAATTTGCATATGTATGACATAGATCTACATTGCATGTTTGGTAGCTATGTTCAAGTTTGAGTATTCTTCGCATGAATCTACATTGTATTTTAGTATCCATGATTGTTTATATCTCACATGGATCTGTAGTGTATTGTTCAGCAAACATGATGAGGGTCATATGGACATAAATCAAAGTGTTGATGTACTGTAGAATAAGCTTGGTTGTTGAAGATCTATGATCAGTGGACTCTTGCCTTGAAGTGATAACTTGTTCCTACAAAACCTTCACCTATCCTATCCCTCTAGCCTCATGCTTTAGGGGGAATTATCTTACACATATTTCTCATTATCATCATGTAATGAGAACCAAGTATCGATATTTGCCTCAAATCATCAAGTTGCAAAGTTAAACATGGATAAGGATGAGTGGTTTCATACCTTTAGCCCATCGCACTTTCCTTGTGGTCAATGTGCGGTACCTCTATGCGTAATGCCCTTTTTCCTTGAGTAGTAAGCGGTGCCACCACCACTTACCTTCATGCAATAAGTGGTGCTGCCTTGGTAACACTATGTCTCTATGGACAAAGAGCATTGCTCGAGTATTAAAGGTAAAAACAGAATATTCGAGAGGATTCTTGAACCTTGGCTTCATGGAAGCCTCATCCCTAAATTTTTGGACCACCTGGGCTCGAGATCCATCCTTATAGGATCCTCCCTCCACCTCACCCATGAGATCCTCAACCTATTCTATCCTCCCATGGCTTTAAATATTGGATCATCCCCCATGGGTAAGGGGAGGAACATTATGTTACAACATCAAAACTATGGCCAAATATAGCCAAGGATAGTGAGAATTTGGTAGACAAGTTTGAAGCTTTTGAGTCAAGGTTTACTTGAAAAGGGATTTCTCAACACTAAGGCATTGGTTGTAATTTCTCTCTCTATTACATTTATGCAAATAAAGGTTCCTTTCCCATGAATGTTATCATGTTTGAATCATTATTTTCATTGTTGAACTCCTTATTCATCAACATAAGATCATAGATTGAACGTGGTACTCTAATGTTGTGTGTGTGCTTTGTCGTGTGCTTTTTACAAGATAATATGTGGAGATCAAACACTCCAAAGGCCATCATATTACAGATTGTGAGAGGTAAAAGTGTTTATTCGAGACCTATATTCGATATTAGGGAAAGTGATTTATTTGTTGTGACTCCTTTGTTCTAGCTTTGAGTGTTTCAGGCTAGGGAAACAACTTCTGTCCATAGAAGGTGAGTATTTTCGGTGACAATTGTTGGCATGATGGGTCTTCTTGGATGGATTCTTGTTGATCAGGTCATGATGTTATCATACGAGATAACGTCAAAGAGGAGGGAATCATGAAATTATGGTAAAAAATTGGCACACCCATGTGATTATCTTAAGACAATGACAACGAGACCTATTTCCCACCTCGAGCATGTTCTTAATTCATGCTTGGTGGGAAATTTGTTGACTGGAATGAGAGGTGCTCAAGCATAAAAAACGTTGTTCTCTCGATGGTTCAGGAACCTTGGAGGGGTGTTTCCTGTGAAGATTGTTCTCAGTATGCCTTAGGATAGGGCCTACAGGGGTCATGTTAGCTTTAGGTGTTAAACCCACATGCTCTAACTTTATGAGGTGGTGGAAACAAAGCAAGAATTCTTCCAGGAGTCTATGAAAGAACAAGGCAGTATCTTAACCGAGCGGAGAAGGTGATTGATGAGGGGAATGAAGAGTCTAAAGTAGTGGAAGAGAAACATGAATGGATTTTGAGAAAATTGTGGATGTTGTATTGACTCGGTCACATGATACCAAGCATAGGAAAACCACATTACTACACTGGAAAGGAAAATGCTTCTAGGCAAAGCATTGATGGATGCCCAAAGGAATGAGGTGGAATCAAACAAGAGGGTGGAAGTGCTCATGGTATGGAACAAAAGTCATATTTTGAGAATTAATACCAGATGTTTGACCATCCATTTGTGGATGAAAAAAATAGAATATACTAGTTGATGTGGGAATATTATAAACCCACTTCATAGCTTAGGATAAAATATTTAATCAATTTTGATTAATTTCTTACCCACTAGCCTAGATAGTTGGAATCCACTTGCACCACATAGTCAACACTTTCCATATATACCCTAGGAACGCTTTAATCCCAATTCTGGGTTGATCCTATCTAATTTATTGACTGCGAGAATTAGTAAATGTGCTTTCCTACATATTCTGTCTTTTACTGCTTTATTCCATCTTTTATGTGGATAAGGTAAATCTAGTCAACTAGGAAATTGCTATCTTTTGTTTCTAACACATCCTCCATTATTTTCTCTCAATATTCCAATATTAACATGTTTTTCCATCACTCATGATTTTTCTAATTTGTGAGGTCCTGGATAGATTAGGAAAGTGCTTTAGCCACCAATGGGGGTTTATCATATTTAGTAAGTCTGATTTATGAGCTAGTAATGAGTTGTCTTCCATCAACTCAAATCTCCTTTATAAGGATGTATTACCAATGTAATAATATCAATTATCATTTATTAATCATTCATTAATGTGTGTTCATTATTTAATCTTCTTCTCTCCTTATGCTAATTCTCTGCAAATCCCAGTGAGGTTAATTGTGTGCTTAGATTCTTAGCTTATTTATGGGATTCTTGTTGCCATCAAGGATTTAGATTATAACATGGTATCACAGCTTTGGGATCTCATCAATTAATTTTTCTTTTGATATTTGCAGGTTTATTTTCATGTGCAACGATTTCAATATGGATTCGAAAGTTCCTCTGCTATATCCTTTCAACTATGTTGATTGGAAGCCAAGATGAGCACATACTTGAAGAGGAAATTTATATTTGATGTCTCCATTGGTGCTTTGAGAAAACTTGAGTCTTATGAAGAGAAGATTGGATGGATAAATAATTGTGATAGAGCTTATGGAATTATGTGTTTGGGAATGTCTCCAAATATGCATCATCTCATATATTCTGCTGAGTATCCATTTGAGCTTTGGAACAATTTGGACAAAGCTTTTGGTATGTAGGAAGAAGAATATGAGGCATGGAGCAAACCCAACATCTCCTTATGTGCTCTCTCTCAAGATGTCTTGGCCTCTATATTCTACGGTGAAGTTATTTATGATGAAGAAGTCTCTCATATAGTTCTTGTTGTTTCTACCCTCTTTGATTCGAATGTTTCCTTATTCAATCAAGAAGAAAATATTTAAGAGCCATCTTTTTCTGTATCTCTTGAAGTAGAAGATCCTGAATCATCTTCTTGTGATGTTGATGATGAAAAAGAAGTGCATAATGGATATGTTATTTCTATTGATGATGTTTCACTCACACATTGATTCTTCTTCATGTCTTATATCATATATTTTTATATCTATGTGCCATATCCTTCACACTTTGTTCATACCTCTCTCATTGATGGTGTGCAACTTAGTGATTTCCTGGATTTTTTCTTAGCCAAATCAAGTCCTATTAGTGTCATGCCACTTACCATAATTTATCTCATGTGCTTTTGCATCTCCTTTGTTTTTGATATCAATACTCAGAGCCTCCTTGAATATTTTGAACATATCCTTCCTTCCTCCTTTCATACTTATACTACAAAGGATTAATTATTACTATATTCCCATGATTCTATTGATGTGCTAATATGTGTTCTTTTGGAATATTTGGAACCTATATCAACCCATGGAGCCCTTGCAATCACACTCTTTGATCCTATGGTTTCTCTCTGTTCCTACATGATCACTTGCACACATCCTCTCAGTGTAAATGAAGTTGGAGATCTTATGCATTCGCTTGACACTTATTTCACCTATCCAGAGCTGATTTCATCTCTATTGATTTGAATTTCAAGTCATTACAATCTTGGAGCTGATTACAACTCTCAAGAGCTTTCACATCATTGGATCTCAGTTGTTCTACATGGTCCCAGTTTCTATCCTGCAGTTGTTCTTGATCCAGGTGAGCATATTTCTCTTCTTCCCAAGAAGAATATTCCTCCAGACATTAGGATTTAGTTTGGAGCAGCATCAACAACAGTTCAATTTTTTTTGGTTTTTATTTCATGTTCTTTCTTGAGGGAGTATTTTCCCCGTGTGGTTTTTCCTCTTTCCTCACTTTTCTGGACATGAATAATTGTTAAAGGGTGACCATAGCCTTGTTGTTGGGCCCTATATGCACCTATATTTCTTATTACTTCAGACATAAACATAAGAAAGTTAGACTTAAAGGGGGGATGTGGGAATATAATAAACCCACTTCATAACCTAGGATAAAATATTTAATCAATTTTGATTAATTTCCTACCCACTAGCCTAGATAGTTGGCATCCACTTGCACCACATAGTCAACACTTTCCAATATATACCCTAGGAAATATTTAATCCCGATTCTGGGTTGATCTTGTCTAATTTATTTACTGTCAGAATTAGTAATAGTGTTTTCCTGCAGATTCTATCTTTTACTACTTTGTTCCACCTTTTCCATGGATAAGGTTAATCTAGTCAACTAGGAAACTGCTATCTTTTGTTGTCAACCCATCATCCATTATTTTATCTCCATATTCTAGTATTAGCATGTTTTTCCATCACTCATGACAAATCACTCATGATTTTGCTAATTCTTGAGGTCCTTGATAGATTAGGAAAGTGCTTTAGCCACCTATGGGGGTTTATCATATTTAGTAAGTTTGATTTATGAGCTAGCAATGAATTGTATTCCATCAACTCAAATCTCCTTTACGACGATGTATTACCAATATAACAATATCAATTATCATTTATTGATAATTCATTAATGTGTGTTCATTAATTTCTCTTCTTCTCTCCTTATGTTAATTATCCGCAATTCCCAGTGATGTTAATTGTGTGCTTAAATTCTTAGCTTGTTTATGGAATTGTTGTTTCCATCAAGGATTTAGAATTGTAACAGTTGAAAACCCAATATTTTTCATAAAACATGTCAAATGTGGTTGAGAAAAGGATAGGTTTGATCATAAATGATTGACAAAAGAAACCCAAAATGCATTCCAAAATGTTGAAATGAAATTCTACTCCTTTGGGTGTGCTAATGGTTTTATCACATGGAATGAAGATTGACATTTTTGAAAATCTATGAACTACTACAAAGATGTAATGACATTGTTTGTATACTAAAGGAAAACCACTTTTAAACTCTATAGACCAGCTCTCTATGTCTAAAAGGTTCTAGAATGGGTTCATACAACCCAAGCTTCTGGTTTCAAGGCTTTAAAAAATTACTTAGTGCACACCTCTGAATGTAGTATTAAACATATTTTTGCAATACTTACCAATAAATATATCTTTATAAATATTGTAGAGTTTTGCAGACACTATTTTGTGGAGTCTTTCCTGACCGTTGATCTTGCAGATTGCAGGATGCGAGATGTGGAATCACATTTTCCTAGTTTTGACTTCTGCAATTTTGTTTCCGCTTTTTCCTGGACTGTTGATTTCCTTGCGTATTTATCCCTAACCATCCGATATTGATCTTTTGTGGAATTTGTCTTTTCCGCCTATCTTTTGCGGGATTCTTAGTAACCGTGGAATCTTGTGCAGGATGCTTCCTAACCGTCCATTCAAGAACTAATGTGTATCTTCATTCAATCTTTGCGAATTATACCAAAACTGATCCTCATTTATTGTGTCTCATCCAAATAACTATGCAACCTCATCATCGTGCCATGTCATCACTACTTTAGTCTTTCATTGAGTTTGTACTGCCATCATATCCACTGGTTATTCCTTTGTCATTTGTGAACACCTTTGACATCAATGACAACTATAACACAAATTTTCCAACAATCTCCCCCTTTGGCATTGATGGCAACCTTTAAACATTCTCCCCCTTTGACAACAATAACAAAAAAACTTTTATGTCTGACAGCTCCCCCTGTCAGCATTTCTCCCCCTGAGACCAAGCTTTTTCCTCTTAGTAATTTTGCAACGGAATTACTCCCACTTTCTGTCTAAGGCACTCAAAGCCTTCCTTAGGTAGTGGTTTGGTGAAAATGTCAGCAATCTGTTCTTTTTTATCAATGCATTCTAATTTGATATATATTTGAGATACATGTTCTCTTAGATAGTGATACTTGATTGGTATATTTTTTGTCTTAGAATGCATGATAGGATTTTTAGACATATTTATAGCACTAGTGTTATCACAGTTGATCACTATTGGATGCTCATATTTTACAATTAGATCTTCTAGGATTTGTCTCATCCAAATAACTTGAGTGCAACATGAGGCAACAACAATATATTCTGCTTTTGTTGTAGAGAGTGAAATGGAGGATTGTTTTTTACTTGACCATGATACTAAACAATTTCCCAAAAAAAATACTGCTCCACTAGTAATTTTTTGATCATCAACACTTCCTTCCCAATATACATCAGTAAACGCCTTCAAGGTAAAGTTTTGTCCTTTCGGATACCATAAACCATACTCCATAGTACCTTTTAGATATTTGAAAATCCTTTTTACCACTGTTACATGTATTTCTTTGGGAGATGACTGGAATCTAGTTACCAATCCAACAACTTGCATCACATCTGGTCTTGTGGCTATCACATATAGCAAACTGCCAATCATGGATCTAAACATGGTATGATATACTTCCAGAGATTCATCATCCTTACTTAACTTGCAACCAGTTACCATCAGAGGACCAACATGTTTGGAATCTTCCATTTTAAACTTTTTCAACATATCTTTGATGTACTGAGATTGAGATATGAAAATTTCTTTCGTCTGTTTGGTAGACTTGTAATCCCAAGAAGAATGTCAATTCATCCAACATTGACATTTCGAATCCTTCTTCATTTCAGAGGCAAAATCTACACTTAGGATTTGAATATTGCTCCCAAATATGATAGCATCCACATAGAAAACAAAAATGATCATATTTTTATCTTCGATCTTTAGGTAAAGATTACTTTTAGTTGCTCCTCTTTTAAAACCTTGTTGTTTTAAGTAACTATCTAGTCTAGAGAACCACGCTCTTGGAGCTTGTTTGAGACCATAGAGAGCCTTCTTCAGTTTACAGACATAGTCTATGTTCTTTGACAAGAGAAACCCTTCAGGTTGTTCAATATATACTTCTTCTTCTAGTTTTCCATTTAAGAATGCAGCCTTGACATCCATTTGATATACTTTGAAGTTTTTATGGCATGATAGTGCTAAAAACATTTTTATTGCTTCAAGTCGAGCTATAGGAGCATAGGTTTCTTCAAAATCAATACCTTCTACTTGGGCATACCCCTTCCACACCAGTCTTGCTTTGTTCCTTATTACTTGACCATATTTATTGAACTTGTTTTTGAAAATTCATTTGGTTCCTACAGTGTTCTTATCTTTAAGTCTTGGGACAAGTTCCCAGGTCTCATTTTTCCCAATCTGATCTAGTTCTTCATTCATGGATTTGATCCATTCATCACTTTTGTTGGATTCTGTAAATTTCTTGGGTTCCACTATTGAGAGTAGGGCTTGTTCTATATCCAGAAGCTATCTTCTTGTTTTGACCCCAACATTTTTATCACCCATGATCTGTGACTCCAGATGATCCTTTTGTATCCTTCTAGAAGGAGTTTTAGTGTTAGGTCTATGAAAGTATTCATCATCTTCCTGTGTATCTTCCTTCTCTTTGTCTTCTTATTTTTTAGGAATGCTTTCATCGTTCTGCGAGTCTCTAGTTTCATCATCACATGTATTTTCGACGTTGTCAAGAATTTTCTCTTTCCTTGGTTTTATATCATCTACTTTCACATCAACACTTTCTACAATTTTATGTAACCTCTTATTGTAGCACCTATATGCCCTTTTGGTGGATGAGTATCCTAAAAAGATTCCTTCATCATTCATGGAGTCAAAATTTCCAAGGTCATCCTCGTTTCTTTTGATGAAACAATTACTGCCAAATACCTTAAAATATTTGACTGAAGCTGGTATTCCATACCACAATTTGTAGGGGATCTTATCCTTATTTACTCTGAGTTTCCCTATGTTAATTGTGTATACAGCTTCTCTCCAAAATGAATCTGACAGTTTTGCTTCGTTCAACATTGTTCTGGAAGCTTCCTGGACTGTTCTGTTTTTCCTTTCAACAACCCCATTCTACTGAGGATTTTTTACAACTGAAAATTGTCTCTTAATTTCATGATCTTCACAAAATTTATTGAACTCATTGGAAGTAAATTCTCCCCCATTATCTGATCTAAGACACTTGATTTTCATACCAGACTCATTTTCATCCATTTCCTTGAAGATTTTAATTTTTTCAAAGGATTTTGATTTTTCTTTTAGGAATGCTACCCATGTCATCTTGTGTAATCATCAATGAGCAACATGAAATAGTGATCTCCTTGCAGGATTTTAGTTCTGGTTGGTCCACAAAGGTCTGTGTGTATAATTTCCAGAGGATGTGAGGTCATATGTTCTTTTATCTTAAAGGCAGCTCTGGTTTTCTTCCCATGTTGACAGTGTTTGCATACTAAGTTTAGAGGAACTACAATTTTTGGTAGATCTATTACAACTTCCTTTGTGCTTATTTTGGCAAGATTGTCAAAACTTAAATCTCCCAATCTTCTGTGCCATAACCAACTTTCATCTACCATACTTAGGTAGCTTTGGTTTTCATTTTCCAAGATGTATACATTGTTTGTATTTCTCATAGCAATGCCAACAACCTTTCCTGATTTCTTATTCTTGATTTCACATTTTTCTGAGTAAAAAATGCAAAAGTATCCTTGGTCACATGTTTGACTTACACAGAGAAGATTAGGGTTGAGGTTTTCAACTAGAAAAACACTACTACATTTCGACCAAAAATCCAACGGCCGTCATGTCGGATTTTCGACACTTTTCTGTCGCATGTACGACACTTTGATTTTTTTTTAAGCGTCGGAAACTTGTCGTCGGTTAGCCGACACTTAAATAACCATCTCTTAAGCGACACCTATGTAACCGTCGCTTAAATGTAAAGTGTCGCTTAAGCGACAGAATATTTTCGACAGTAGAATTTTTTTTTTTTTAAAATAGCCTTCATAACCGTCGCTTAAGCGACGAATGTCAACGTAAGGCGTCGGATATGCGACACCTACAACCGTCGGATAAGCGACGGAGATCCAAAATAGGCGTCGGAAAAGCGACGGAGATCCAGAAAAGGCGTCGAAAAAGCGACAGAGGAAACCGTCGCTTAAGCGACGCCTGTGGAAATTTTTTTAAACAAAAATATCTCGAAATTGTGTGGGTGTTTCTCAATTTGATCTCTTTCGATCTTCTCTCCAAGACAACCCATAAGACATTGTGGAGTACTGCCGCAACAAGTTATGAGGTGTCATGCTGGTTTCTTCATAAAACTTCTTGCTATCTCTACTTCCCTGAAGTGAGAAAGATTCATGATCGAAACTTTCAAGAACTGGTTATTGTGTCGACCATCCAAATAAATGAACTGACTTGCACAAGCCACATTACAACTTGCCATAGCAAGTTGGGTAATATATTTAAACCCCACCAGAACAACCAGTTATTTTATGTCACTACTATCACACTATTTTCATTTGAAGTACTGATAGCTATCACTATTAACGTTCAATTTTCTAACTCATAAAATTTAGAATGTTATATCTAAGTAGGCTTCACCTGAATCAAGATATATGACCTATAAATCAGAATTCCTGGACATGTTGGCTGTTCTTGGTATTTATACAAGTCTCTTACAGCTCCGAATTTGAAAGAGAGTGCTCGTGCACTTCCACACATTTTCTTGCCTAAGTTCAATATTTCAGAAACCGTTTATTGTTCTAAAAGCTGACCATACCAAATAAATGGCTTGACTTGCAAAAACCACATTACACTTTCCATAGAGTTGGGTAATATTTCTAAACCCTACCAACCATACCCACTTGTTTCATTTGAAACACAAACAATTATTCCTATTAACTCACTACTCCAATTCATAAATTTTAAAATGTAACAGCTAAATAGGTTTCGCCTGAATCGAGATGTAATATGAGAATGTTATGGACCATAGGTGAAGCACGGTGAAAAGAGCTAAACAGATTTTCCAAGTGACTAGAGGAAACCAAAGTTGTTCCTGAGAATGGTAGCTTGTACTTTAATTTTTCAATAAACTCTGGGGTGATTGTACAAAAGAAGAAGCGCTCCTTAACTAGAAAGGTAGCTTTGCATAAAAGTGCAATGTGACCTCTCCCAATGTATATGCAAGCAATCAGTTACTTGTCAGAATTACAAGGCTAAATCTATTCTGCCCCTAACCATAGAGCTGTATAAGTGTGTCAACCAGTACACCAAAGGAAACTCGATTTTGAAATTTTGAAACCAATCCTTCTAGATCATGCCAGCCAAGTCTCTCACAAAAAGTAGAAAACTTAGATGCAAATCTTCCAGCATTTTCTTGCAGAGCCTGGACCATGCCTCTTGGTACTTTGAAAGCTTCACAAACATCTGTTAGAGGTACTTCCTACAGCTCCCATACATAACCAGTAAAAAAATCCTAGTAGACCCACCAACCAAAATAATTTCATCCAAGTCCTTGTAAGACAATTTTGCATCTCTCAATGAGGTCTCGACAGGAGTCTTTAGCCTGCAAAATGCAAATAGAAAAGTGGGGCTACATGAGATTCGGATTTCAGATTGAAGTGAGTAAAACAATAACTTGTACCATAAGTATTAGGTACCAACTTACGTGTCAAGCAAATCAGAGCACAACTCTTCAAATTGGACCCTTGTAAGGGTTGTTTCAATATGCTTGGGACCATCTGCAGTGTCTGTTATGAATGGCAGACTGCAGCACAAATTAACATTCAAATTTACAATTAAAGCAATAAGAGACAACAGGAGAAATTTACAAAAATGCATTGCAATGTGATGGCCATTCTCATACAAAAAACACTTCAGCAATATAAAGACATCGAAAAGTAGTGATATAATCATATCAATTAAAAACTAAAATACAAAAACCAAGCATCTATAATGACTGGAGCCTATAAACACATGCTAATAACATCGAGCTGTCTTGATAGCACATTACAGTAATTGAAGGAAAACAGTTTTAATGCACCTAATGCTTGCTTGGGTGAGTGATGACAATTCAATCTTAGCCTTCTCTGCAGTTTCAGTTAGACGTTGAAGGGCTTGTTTGTCTTTTAACAAGTCGATACCCTCATCTCTCTTAAAGTTTGAGGCCAGCCAGTCAACAATTCTCTATATCAAGAAGGCATTTCATAGTTACTCCCCATGCTGAGAAAAAATCTTAGAAAAATAACCGATCAACTTCTATCAAAGAAAACCTCTTTAATAACTTGCACTTCATGAAGCATAGTGCTGGACAAACCTTGTCAAAGTCTTTAGCCTCCATGGAACTCTGCGCCTAGGGCTTTTACCCCATTTTAAACCGACCCAGATGCTCGAAAAATTGATCAGAATTATAGATCAATCAGAACTCTGACTTCTTTGAGTTGCCAGATTCCTGCCAGGGGGGTGCAAAGTGCTGTGTTTTAGACAACATCATATCTATCTTGTGGTTTTAATATTCAAATTACTTAACAAACAAAAAGCAGCCTTCTTTGGTACAAGAAGTGCTGGGGGATGACTCTTTCATCAGCTTGCACAGGATCAAGTCCTGCTATGTCTGACATAATGTTCTCTCCTTCTGCTGAAGAATGCAGGAATTTGGTGGAAAAAATCTGCATTCCACTGACACACCCAGAAGCCTCCAGTGTGTCAAATTCCTCCTCTACCTTCTCTTTCTCTCCTTGATCCTTCAAAATCGAGACCTATGCACCATTTTCCTCCATGAATGAAAGTTGTGCTTTGGGTGATAGCAAAAGATGGTGAGAATCCAATGTGGCATGTGAACCCAATGAATTAATGCAGTCCATCCAGCGATCCAATGTACCTTTTTCCTGGCCTGCTCGGATGCACTGAGACAATTCATCCAAACCCACTTCGTTACTCACTAAAACATCATTGCCCAAATGCATGTTGAATCCGAATTCTTCTTGTGTGACACGCACTAGGTCATTTCCCATCAAGGCTCTTTGAAGAAGCTTTTGGACCCTACTACTGACAGCATGTTCCAATTTCTCTATGACCCTGCGTCCATCAGATTCTACTTCTAAGAGCAGTTTAAGAAGTGCTGGGGTAATGTCATAAGTTTGAACATCAGTAGAGGGCCGAGGCATTCCTTGTCAAAGGAGATAAAATTTATATTGACATTGTTGAGAGTTTGGTTTAACAGATTTCCAAATCTACTTGCCTGCATATATTTTGTATCAATAGTATAGTATAAGGGTCTAAGAATATGACAAGTCAAGTTTGTATCCCAGGAAAATACAGTGAAACAGAATATGCTAATTTTATTCAGTGCACTCAAAATATTGCCATCAGGCCTAATTCTTGGCTCAGGCTGGACTAAAATATTGCTTTCAGCATCACTTAAATTGTAACTGAACCAGAGAATATTTTTTCTACCCTCAGCAATGTAAGTTGTCCTCCAGTGGAACTTAACAGCACACAATTGGTTTGCTGGTCTTTGCTAATTTCAAGACTGATGTTGATTCTTCGGCACATGAATCTCCACCTCTATTTTATCAGTGGCTGAAGAGGTAGACACTTTACATTCAATGCAGCTAAAGATTCCCTAACATTGAGAGAAATGAGACCCACCAGAACAAATTTCCAGATGTGTTCCAAGCTTCAATAATCAATGTCTCTGTTTGCAACTAGAGAAGAAAATCCATGTGAACATGTGAAGCAGAAGCAGGCAGGAATGAAGGGAAGGGAAATCGTGCATGCAAGGGAAACCGTGCACTTGCCAAATTTATCAAGGAAGGGAAACCGTGCATGCACCTTCAATCTACTTGCCTAGCTCACACACTAACCTATATTACT
>LPNX011023819.1:0-39039 GCA_001517045.1 Pseudotsuga menziesii
TTGTTATGCATGCTTTAAATGGTAAACATATCCCATATGCTTTAAATGATGATGATGATGAACTAGATGACAATGACAGTTATGATGTTTTTAATGAAGACGATAATGGAAATGATGATGATGATAATCATCATCTTTATCATTGTCATCACAATTATCACAATAGTCATCATCATCAGCATAATCATCATCCATGTCATCATCATCACCATTTTCCTTGACATCATCATCATGATTATTGACATTTTCATCAGTTATTCATCATTACTTTTGGCATAAGAAATAACATCTACCAAAAATATGTGATTAGTGGAAAAGGGTCATGGAAGACACACATGATTTATGCATGACAAATAACAACTTATTTTTTAATATGATTAACATCATCATTCTGATTGTACTCATGATCATCATCATTGTCATCATCACCATTCATTGCATTGCCATCATAATCATCGACGATGTCGTCATTGCCATTATCCTCCTCCTCCTCCTCATCATAATCGTCGTCGTCATCATCATTGTCATCGTTCTCCTCATTATCAACAACATTATCATCATCATCATAACCATCCTCAATATCATAATCATTATCCTCATTTTCATCTTCAACATCTGGGTGTAAAACTAGGTGCAAAAGTGGATAAAAACATGGATGCAAAAACGGATGCAAACATGGATGCAACAATAGTAGGCACAAAAGTGGGCGCATAATCGGGTACAGCAAAAATGGATGCAAAAGGTGATGCAAAAAATGATGCAATCATGGAAGCAACACATGATGAAAAAAGTGGAACAAAAGCGGATACAACCATGGATGTAAAATTGGATGTGACATTAGAGGAAATTTGGGGTCTAAAATAGGCCTTATAAGAAAACATGCCAAAATAAGTTTTTGTGAGTTGGAATTCAAGAACCAATAGAATTTCAATAAAATAAGTCAACCATAATGGTTGAATTGACATATTTGTCATTAAAAAAAACTATTTTTTTTGTTCGTATTTTCAACATATCTCATTGTGTTTTTACTCAAATTTCGATCGGGAGAGCTCGTTGGATGCTTGTGAGAAACGCAAATAAAGGTGCGTAGCAAATAACCAAAAGATGAGACGGCAAGGCAAGGTGGTTGGTTGTTTTTTCCTTCCTTCCAATGCTCTAAGTTCAGGTCTGTGATCCTATGGGAGTACAGGTGGTTTGCAAGGGATAAACGTAGGCAGATGCTAAAGGTCCTATCCTAACAATGCCGTTTTAATTAATCAATATGTATCTGGGAAGCCTGGTCCGAAAAGAATAGTGCCCACAAAGTCTTCCTGGCATAAGGCAATAGCACAAAGTCTTCCTGGCATAAGGCAATAGGTTGTTGGGGCATCCATAACTAAGTTGTAGGCTCGATAGAGGTAGGTAGTGAAAGGTTGGTAGTACAACTAAAGTAAGGGAAGATAGGGTAAAGGGTGAATAGAAGCTTCCCCTACTTAGATTATTTCTGGCTTCATTAATGGGTAAGGGCAGCCCTCCCTCCATATCCTATGGTGAAGGGAGTAATCAAGGTAAGGGGGTAAGTTGGTTCATCCCATCCCGGATAAGACTATTGCTGTACCTCCAAAGCCTTCATTCAGCGAGTGGTATAGGGAGACCAGGTCTAGGTATTCTGCTGATGGGTAAAGAGAAGAAGGTGGGTGAGTATATTCCTAGCAGTGGGTTGTTCTAATTGATTCAGAGTACCCACACTACATACTTTTGATGGACCCTGCTACCCCAAAAATAAAAAATACCTGAAAAAATGTGATGATGATGTCATCATCACGTTTTTTTAGGTATTTCTTGTTTTTGGGGTAGCAGGGTCCATCAAAAGTATGCAGTGTGGGTACTCGTTGGATGCGGAATCAAATTCCGCATCCAACAAGCTCTCCCGATTGAAATTTGAGTAAAAACGCAGGGAGATATGTCGAAAATACGAACACAAAAAGTAGTTTTTTTCTTTCTTCCTCCAAAATTAATCGATATTATTTTATTATTTTAACTATTATTTTATTATTTTCCTTAGGAGGCCCATTTTAGACCCCAAAATTCCTCTAATGAAGTGTATGCAACAAAAGTAGATGCAAAACTAGATCCAAAAGTAGTCGTAACACCCAACGCAAAACCCGATGAAAAAGTGGATGCAAAAATGGATGCAAAAGGGATGCAATAACTGATGTAAAATTGGATGCAAAAAAAGATGCAAACGAGGATGCAAAAGTTGAAGCAAAAGTGGGTGTAAAAGTAACCGCAAAAATGGGTATGAATTGGGACACGAAAAAAGTGGATGTAAACGTGGATGAAATAGTAGATGTAAACGTGGATGAAATAGTAGATGTAAACATGGATGCAAAATGGGATGCAAAAAGGGATGAAAAGGTGGGTGCAAAAGTGGATGAAAAAATGGATGCAAAAATGGCTGAAACAAAACGAGATGCAAAACTAGACTCAAAACATGATGTAAACTTTGATGCAAAACTTGGCGCGCGAAGGGATGCAAAAAATGAAGCAGAAGTGGATGCAAAAGTGGATGTAAAAAAGTGGATGAAAACAAGGACGTAAAAGTTGAGGCAAACATGGGCGTAAAAGGGGGCGCAACAAGAGTAGATGTACAAACTAGGTGCAAAATTAGGTGCAAAACTAGGCTCAAAACTTGTCGCAAAACCTGGTGCATAACTAGGTGCAAAACTCGATGCAAATTATGCCACAATTTGCGCCAAATTTATAAAAAGGACGCAAAAAACGCCTAAAATAGCACCAACCTGTGAAATTGCGCCATTTTTACCAAAAAATGAAGAAAAATACACTGAAAGATGGTCTAGACTCAAAAAAGGATGCAAAAAGAGATGCTAAATCCAGTTTTTGTTGTAGTGAATGGTTTCTTTTATCCTTGATCACTTTTGCAAAATGACTAAGCATGAGGGTGATATTGGTCTCTCAACTCTTTGTATATAAATAATTATTCTTCAGGAAAATAAATTGTAACACATCATGAAGGTGATTTCCCTTGAAAATGGGTGTCCTTGATCACAATATTATTCATTGGGAAAAAAGATTAGAACATGCCATCTCGGGGATTTTCCTTGAAAATATATCCTTGATTACGCAATTCTTCATTGTAACCACATTGGTATGACAAATGCATATTTAAAATTTGTGACATAATTGGGTCTCCTCAAAACTTGATTCATTAGTATTCCATGCTTAAAAATACTTGGGAGGCCTATAAGCATGCAAATAACATATGTATTTAAAAACTAAGAAAATATATATAATTTTATAAAAAATTTAAATATATACCCGCAAGGGTTATCTTGATTGGTTCAACTCTTCCCTATAAGATGTAACGCCTAGAAAGGTCATGAGACTCTTCATTCACATCAATTCCTATGCGATAACCAACCACTATTGTAAGCGGTAGTTAATATTGTCCTCCACTAGAATAAATTGAGGCAGAGTGGGGGAGGAGGTGCAGGGGGGGTATGTATAGTGGTGGTAAGGTACTAGATTCCCTATTTTGAACACTTAGGTAGAGGAGGGTGAGGGGAATTCATTTATTTGGAATAAAATAATAACAAATATAAAGATTATTATTTACTCCATTTATATTATCAATAAATGTTATCATTTGTTTTGTTGATCATTATTAATCACATAGCTAAATATTATTTATTTATTTTCTACTTCGAGTAGGGATTATATGTAAGGTTTCTTCAATCTCTATTTGTTTTAATCTCAATAGTCATTTTTGACATCTTATGTAAAATCACTACTACAATGTGAGGCTATAGAATCATTGATTTCTGTTTCTATAGCTCTCAAACCCTTTGATAAGTTTCTTTTTTTGCTAACATGCAATGTTTTTTAGCATTAAATTTTTTCCTTGAGTTTTTGTCATATTATCATTGTATTTGCTATTCTCAAAATGTAAATTAAATTGTTCTTTTTTATGTGTTGTGCTTGCATCATGTTCCATCATTATTTGTTCATTAGGCCATCATTCATGCATCCATCAAATCAATCATTATATCATGTTGTTTGCAAGTATTATTGTGTTGAAAGAATGTGATGCCCCATCCCTCAATCCAACTGATAGGAGGGGACATGAACTGATATAGGCTTCCAAATTTTGCCCCAATAGCCGTAATTACAAATTTCATAACAATAAAAATGTGTGTGCAGGTTTAGCATCAAAATATACAACGAAAATCAATATCTACACACATATAACATGCATATGCAAGCTTAATCACTACAGGCATATAAATAAATATCATTGCATATCGTAAACAAAATAATACTTATATTTAAAAAAGAGATAAAAAAAATTGGCTATGTAAGAGCGATTTTCCACCCAACTGTAGGCACTCTGTCCAACATATACTCTTGTTGATCACATATGACACCCCCAAGATGGGCTATGAGCCCACTAGGGTGAAGGAAACACCTACATGATTCTCTCTCTCATCCCCCAACCCCTTCTACTCACCTTGCTTAGAGAAAACTCATACAGGTATATCACTCATCCATCACAACATGGAACTCTTTCCATCTTCCCCACACAGCACAACGAAGGAATTCCCCTTCACTGATCCATAGTTCCCTAAGGGAATCAAACCCTTATAGTGCTTACCAATGTGTGAAGTAAGAGCCGAATTTGTTGTCTGTTATTTGAGAAACTCATGTAGTGTTAACTATGGCTTCTCAAGCATTCACAACTTGCAGAACTCTATGGGTAAAGGTTCCTAGATTTCCCAACCTCTCTTCTCACTTGAAAGCATCAATATCCCCTTTCCAAAATTCATTTTTGTGTCTAAATTCGAATTTCTGGGTTCCACGCTATCTCATATAAATGGTCATCTACAATAGTGGGAAAAAACTCTACGTAGTGTAGGAACATGCATGAGAGAATGATGAAAAGGTGTTGAATCCAAGGGATATGATATGATGGTGAATACAACTGACATAGATTCTAACCATAGAAGAAAAGGATTCCTGACAACTGACATAACTGTCACCACCCCCATGCTTCAATAACTATATGAAGTGACTTTCCCACCAACCTCACGCATGCATTCAATGATTAGGTTAATAATCAAGAATGAATTAATTATCTAATTTAAAGCACATGTTTTATTTTGGATGAGTTATAAGGTCGTCACTTGGAAACATAGGATTTATTTTCCCCATAGGCCCCTCTTCCTCTTCCCCTTTATTGGAATCATATCTCCTCTAATGGAATCATATCCCATTTAGTGCTCTTTACACAACCATATTTGACCATTTTATTGATTTCCAACATAATATTTACATGCATTTTGAATTGGCATGATAAGACATCCATAGGATCCAAATAAATATATATACATCATACCCGCTTATCCATTCACTAGTCAGGCCTTGGCCTTGAGATTCACACTAGGAATCCATATTAGCATATTTACATCATTTACATGATTTTTATTAAATACATTAGAAGTCAAAATTGGGGGTAGTGACAATCTCATCCCCCTTGTAATAACTTCGTCCTCGATGTTTTCTCAAAATAAGAACAAAAATGGGTATTCCTCTTTCATGGAAGCCTCCAACTCCCACATAGCCTCATCGAGATCGAAGTGCTTCCATTGCATCTTTACTTGTATGATGGCTCGGTTCCGTAGCAATGTTACCTTCTTGTCTAGTATGCATAGTGGCTCAGTTTGGAACTCTCCCTTGGGTTCCACCTGAATCACATCCCAATCAATCACATCGTTAGGATCATGTACATATTTCTTAAGCAAAGAAACATGAAAAACATTATTGCTGTAGTATTAGTAGGCAATGCAATTATCTATGCAACTGGCTGTATTCTTTCAAGCACTTCAAATGGCCCACAATATCTTGGTGAAAGATTGGAACAACTTCCATTATTCAAGGAACTCTTCCTTTCCCTCACTATAAGGTAAACATGATCCCCAACACTAAATTCTCTATGCATCCTATTCTTATATGCATAGCTTTTCTGTCTATATTGGGTCGCGTTTAAATTTTGCCTAATTTTTGCAACCTCTTATTTCATTTCTTTAATCAATTATGGTCCAAATACAATTATGTTTACTGGATTGTCCCATGTAACTGGTGTTCTGCATTTTCTTCCATACAAAGCCTCAAATGGACTCATTCCTAACAAAGACTACTAGCCAGTGTTATATGCAAATTATACCAAGTGCAAATAATCTTCCTACTTTGATTGATCTGTCCATCACATACATGTGAATCATGTCCTCAAGAATTTGATTCACTCTTTCTGACTGCCCATCTGTTTGTGGATGGTAGGCAGTGATAAAATTCACCTGTGTACCCCATTCTGTAAAAAGAACTTTCCAAAAATTGGAAGTAAATTTTGTCTCTGTCTGAAATGATTACCTTTGGAAATCCATGCAATCTAAAAATTTCCCTCATAAAAAATCTTTGCAATGGAATCTTCTTTATATGTAGATTTGACAGGTATAAAGTGTGCTGAGTTTGACAATTTATCCACCACAACCATGATGGAACCATGCTGCTTCACAGTTATTAGAAAATGTGATAAAATCCATGGAAATCATTTCTTGTTTCCATTCCAGAATTGGAAAAGGGTGCAACAAACTTTTTGGGTGTTGATGCTTAACTTTTAATTTCTAGCATTTCATACACGTAGAAATATACTCAGCAATGTCTCTTTTCATCCTTGGGAAAAAATATTGCTTCTTGGATGTAGAAATTGTTTTATGATATCATGGGTGAGCAGAATATGGCATTTTATGGATTTCATCCATATCAATCTTCCTCAAATCCACCACATTTGGAATATAAATTCTATTTTTATAAATAAAAAGTCCATCCTCTTCCAAATGATAAGCTTCATAAATATTTTCTAATTGCACATATAATTCATATTCAGTAAGAGAAATTACAATTTTTTGTCTTAAATCTTATTGCCAAAAAATAATGGCTATCACATGTATATCTTGCACCTTTCTGATGAGTGCATCAACCTCTTTGTTTTCCTTTTATTTTATGTGTTTAATTTCAAAATCAAACTCACGTAAAATCTCCAACCATCTAGATTTCTTGGAATCTAATGTTGGATGCTCAAATAAATATTTCATACCACAGTGGTATGTTCTTAACTGAAATTTTATGCCCATTAAGTAGTGTCTCCACATTTTCAAAGCATGTATTTGTTAGTTTTTCAACATTCAAGCTAGCATTATGTTAGGATCTTTAACTGAGAGAACAATAAGTACAACAATCAAACACAAGAGAAAATGAACACAAGTGTTTTTCTTAGGGAAACCATAAATGGAGAAAACACCACAACTTCCTTAGAGATATAATCAGCACAAAAGGTAAAACCACAAAACAATAAGATGCTCTCCCGACAGTAGTAACCTTCTTCTTGTCTAGCCCCAATGTCTTCTCCTCCCTCAACTATGCACTACACTTGAGTGTGTTTGTGATATGTGCTAAATAGAGAGTCCAACTCTCTATTTCTACTAATCCTGGCATGACTAAAACCCTACTAGGGCCGACCTCTCCTAGGAGAGTCTAATTACCGTAGTGCCCAGAAACTATGGGGACTTTAACCCTTAGACTATAGGAGGGTTACCCATAATGACTTGACATGACTTGTTTAAATTATTTATTCTCCTAATCAGAACATCGGCGCATGACATAACATGATAACATCCCAGAATAAACGTCGGATTACAATAGATAAGAAATACAAGTGAATACATTCCAAAGTTACAATTACATCAACACTCCCTCTTAACTAGGAAGATATTCTCTCGACACAATTTTCATCACTGGTCTTCTTCTCTGGATCTTCTCGTCATCTGCATCTCCAAGTCATGTTTGTATTCAAGTCATCTTTGTCTTCATGCCATCTTCTTTTTTGGATCTGGATCATCATCACTGGATATCATCACTCGATCTGGATCATCACTGGATCTAGATCATCATCACTGGACATCATCACTAGATCTGGATCATCACTGTTGGACATCATCACTAGATCTGGATCATCACTTCTGGATCTAGATCATCACTCGATCTAGATCTCTTAGAGTCATCATAACTGGATCTGGATCATAGCTTGATCTAGATCTCCTATGGTCATCATCATATGTGCTATCTCATGATTCTTCTCATCATAGGAAGTTCTACAGAGCCAGCCTTCTTTCATGCTGGGTGTATGCCTACCTCCTCGTAGGTCTTTGGTAGCCCTTACATCTGACCTGCTCATCAGAATGGCCAGCACTCACATCTGACCTGCTCATCAGAAAGGCGATACCCCTTACATCTGACCTACTCGTCAGAATGGCCAACACTCACATCTAACCTACTCGTCAGAAAGGCAGTAGCCCTTGTATCTGATCATATAGGACCTAATCCTATAGTCACATCAAAATGGCCAGCACTCACATCTGACCTACTCATCAGAAAGGTGGTATCCCTTACATCTATGTAGGAGCTCATCCTACATCAGAATGGCCAGCACTCACATTTGATATACTCATCAAAAAGGTGGTAGCCCTTACATCTAACCTACTCATCAGAATGGCCAGCACTCACATTTGACATGGGAGGAACCTAATCCTTTAGCCATGACAGAATGGCTCAGTCCTTATATTTGACCTACTCATAAGAATGGCTCTTTTAGTCTTAGACTGAGCGTTCCTGGTAACTGACCAGGTACCTCCATTCCCAGAATGGCAGTCAGCACTCATATCTGACATGGAAGGAACCAAATCCTCTCACCATGATAGAATGGTTTAGCCCTTACATCTGAACTGCTCGTCAGGATGGCTATGGATCTCAGCACTCATATCTGACATGGAAGGAACCAATCCTCTTACCATGACAGAATGGATCATCCCTTACATCTGACCTACTCGTCAGAATGGCTATGGGACTCATCACTTTCCTTAGAGGAAACCTCTATCTGGAGAACACCAAGCTTCTCCCTGAAGTACTCAAACTTCACCCTAGCCAATGGCTTTGCCAACACATCAGCTATCTGTTCCTCCGTCACAACATACTAGAGTTTCACTGCTCCCCTCTACACCATATCCTTGATATAGTGATACTTGATCTCGATATGCTTCGACTTGTCATGGAACACAGGATTCTCTGAAAACTTCACGCAACTCTGGTTGTCACAATGTATACAAATAGCATCCATCTGGAGATCAAATAAATCAGACAGTATAATTTGCAGCCATACTGCCTCACAACTAGCTGAACAAGCTGCGACATACTCTACTTCAGCTATACTCAGTGCCACACACGATTACTTGCTACTAAACCAAGAGATCACACCTGATCCCATACTGAAGCAACACCCTGAAGTGCTCTTCCTATCCATGGCACTTCCTGCCCAATCTAAATCAACATAACCCTCCAGGTTAATCTTCTGTTTCGCATCGTACTTGATCCCATAATCAACTGTACCCCTTAGGTACCTCAGAATATGCTTTGCAACAATTAAATGAACATTTCTCGAATCTATCAAGAACTGGATCAAGGTGTTCATAGCAAAGCAAATGTCTGGTCTTGTGTTCGTTAGGGACATCAAGGACCCAATCATCTGACGATACATCGTAGCATCAACCGTCTCTGATGAAGCATCACTCAATAGCTTCAGGTTCGATGCCATAGGTGTGGCCATAGCCTTGCATTCCATCATCCCAAACCTTTTCAGGATATCTACTGCATACTTCCCTTGTCCAAGGAAGATTCCATCTGAACTCTGCCACACCTCCGTACCTAGAAAATAATGCATCATACCCAAGTCCTTCATCTCTAATTTGGCAGCAAGCTTTCTCTTCGTATCAGCAATCAACCCATCCATACCTGTCACAAATAGATCATCTACATATAGTAGAAGCATCACTGGGTTGCCATCTTCAACCTTGTAGTAAAGGTTCGAATCTGCTTTACTCTTGGTAAAGCCCAAACTGGATAGAAAGCTATCAATTCTGCCGTACCATGTCCTAGGTGCCTGTTTCAAACCGTACAGGGATTTCTTCAATATGCACACATGAGACTTACTGTCATGTGTCTCAAAACCGAGTGGCTACTCTATGTACACTTCCTCTTCCACTACAACATTTAAGAAAGTAGTCTTGACATCCATCTGGTGTATCTTCCATTTCATTACTACAGCCAGAGCAAGTACTGATCTGATGGAAGTGTATCTGGCTATAGGTACAAAGGTTTCTTCATAATCTATTTTTTCTTTCTAAGAGAAACCCCAAGCCACAAATCTTGCGGTATATTTTTCAATGCTACCGTCTGCAGCATGTTTGATCTTATAGATCCATTTGGAAGTTACAACTAACTTCCCTTTTGGTCTTGGGACAACATCCCAAACATCATTCTTCATGATCGATTGGTATTATTCGATCATAGCATCCTTCCATTCTTTCAATTCTTCCGCTTCTTCATAACTGGAAGGTTCTTTATCAATGAAATCACATAGTAATGCTACATACCCGGAGCAGGATCTGGTCCTCTTTCTTTCTCTGTGATTCTCTTCTCGAGCCCCATATCTTTTCGCACCTTGGATCAGTTCTCGTACCCAAGAAGGTTTCCTCTTATGAGGATTCTTCTCCAGAGGTGGATCTACAAGTCTTCATGGTTCTTCAAGTTCTCGGTCTTCTTGTTGAGCTTATTCATTCATGGTTGTATCATGGATTCTGGGTGCTTCTGCTTCTTCAATTCTTCAGCAGGTTTCTTTTTGGATTTGTTGTGAGTTGTATCTTCATCAAATGTCACATCTCTGCTGATGTCAATATTCTTGAATTCTTGGAAGTATATTCTGTAAGCCTTCGAGCTTTCAGATGATCCCACAAATATACCCTTCTTTCATGAAGGATCTAATTTAGTCCTCTTCTCTTTTGGAATGTGTATGTACACTGGGCAGCTGAATATTCTGAGATGGCTGACTTCTGGTTTATTGCCGGAGAAGTCTTCTTCAGGAGTCTTGTTCTCGAGTACTCTATGTGGAGTATGGTTTTGTACATACATTGCTATTCTAGCAGCTTCCATCCAAAGATGCATAGGAAGGTCTTGATCATGAAGCATTGCTCTTGCAGCTTCCATGATAGTTCTATTCTTCCTTTCCATAATCCCATTCTGTTGTGGATTATAAGGAGTGGACAACTCCCTCTTAATCCCTGATTCTTTGCATAGCTCTTTGAATTCATTTGAAGTGAATTCTCCGCCATTATCTGATCGAAAAGTCTTGATCTTCTTTTCAGTGTGATTCTCGATCGAGGCTTTGAATTCCTTTGAACTTGCTGAATACTTCCTCTTACGGTTCTTCATGAACTAAACCCATGTCTTCCTAGAAAAATCATCAATAAAAGAAACATAATATGCATACCCGCTTAGTGAGTTTGATGACATACTACCGCATACATCGGAGTGGATGATTTCTAAGATTCATTTTGCTTTGCTTTCGCTGCTTGGAAATGTCTTCTTTGTATTCTTCCCTTTCCCACATCCTTTGCAGACCCCATCATGTTTTGCTTGGATTTCTGGAAGACCTTCAACAACTTTGCTTGCAATAGGTAGTGCTCTGTAATGCACATGTGCAAGCCTTATATGCCAAAGTTCACTTGGCTCTATTGTGTCATGGACCAAGGCGTGTTCTGGATTACCCTTTAATTTGTACAAACCTCATTCTTGTTCACCAATCACTATTGCATCGTTAATAGTCTTTCCTTTTGGCCACATGATGACTTGACCATATATGAATGCAACCCGCATTCCTTTTGCATATAATGCTGATATGGAGAGGAGGTTCTTCTTGAGTACTGGCACAAACAATACTTCCTTTATTGTCAGAGACTTTCCAGAGTCTAGCTTATAGGAAGATTCCCTGCTACCTTTTATTGGATATTGGTAGTCATCTCTTAGCTTCACCTTGTGAGGTGATTTATGTTCTGATAGTCTCACAAAGGATTCCTTGAATCCTGTCATATGTTTAGAAGCCCTGCTATCTATGAGCCAATCATTGCTTCCATGAGTAATGTTTCCTATGAGAGCAGAAATCAAAACATATTCATCCTTGCTTGAAGAATATTCACTTTCATATCTGGTTCTTTTCTTGGATGGTTCATCATCCTTTGCAGCATGAGCATGATGTCTTCTTTTGCTTCTCCTCTTTGATAGCTTTGGTTTCTTAGGACAATTATTTGCATAATTTCTTGTTTCATCACATGTATAACATATGACTCTAGATAAATCTTTTCTAGTGTTATCTTTGTGACAGTGCTTACCTCTATGGTGATGAGATCTTCTTTTGGTTGACTTGGAGTGTACCGTGAGAGCTTGATCTTCGCTTGCTATCTTTTCCTCTTGAGCTGCTATCCGAGCTTCTTCTTGAGAACACTCTTCCCATAGTCTGCTGAACTTGACTGACTTCTTTCCAGCATAGATTCCTTGGATAAAAGAATCCCATGACCTAGGGAGGCCATTCAAGGTAGTCATCACAATCTCTGCATTTTCCACTTCTTCATCAATTGCTTCTAGTTGTTCCTTGATCTGAGAAACTCTTGTGAAGTAAGACTAGATTGTTTTTGCATTCTGAATCTTCACATTTTTCAGTTGGTTTCTCAAAGTCATCTTCCGGTTTATGTTCTTCCCTTCAAACAATTTGGTTAGGGCATCAAACATAGATTTAGGTGTCTTGAGAGAGGACGCCTATGGGATAAGGTGATCCTTGATAGAATTAGTAATGATCCTCTTTCCCATAACCAACTTCTTCTTATGCAAGGCCTTAGCCTCATCTCCCTCTGGAACTGGAACCTTCTCATGGATGTAGGAGTCTAACTCATTCTCTTCTAGGACTAGGGAGATCCTATACTTCCAAGCTCAGAAGTTATCAGCTCCCTCAAGATTTTCATCAAGCTTGGTATGATGAGATATCTTAACTGAGAACCTCAAATGGAAATACAAAAGATTTTAGATCTTACGAGGTCAAGATGTCGGATCTGAATTTTGAGCTGAAATCCTGCAGAACTGGTTCAGGAGCAAATTAGGGTTTTATTTTTTCAGATATTTGTCCAACTAAATGCTTTGAAATTGATCCCTAACTTCAATTTTGGGGAGGAGATCAATCCAGGCTTGGGCTCACTAAAAATCCCTCTTCTGTGAAAAGACCTAATTTTCTGTAGTAGTGTCGGGTCCAAAACTAAAAAACCCCAGAATTGGATTCTGCTTCGACAGACAAATGTGCCCTAAGGAGGAGAGTTATTGCACCTTACTTTTGCTGAAAATATGTGGAGATAGATCCACAAAATAGGAAGCCCTAGTTCCCGCAGCTGCACAGTGTCTTATTCTCAGGTTAGCTCTGATTCCATGTTAGTTTTTCAACATTCAAGCTAGCATTATGTTAGGATCTTTAACTGAGAGAACAACAAGTACAGCAATCAAACACAAGAGACAATGAACACAGTGTTTTTCCTCGGGGAAACCATAAATGGAGAACACCCCGCAACTTCCTCAGAGATAGAATCAGCACAAAAGGTAAAACAACAAAACAGTAAGATGCTCTCTCGACAGCAGCAACCTTCTTCTTGTCTAGCCCCAGTGTCTTCTCCTTCCTCAACTATGCACTGCACTTGAGTGTGTTTGTGATGTGTGCTAAATAGAGAGTCCAGCTCTCTATTTATACTAATCCTGGCATGACTAAAATGCTACTAGGGCCGACCTCTCCTAGAAGAGTTTAATAACCCTAGTGCCCCGGAACTGCGGGGACTTTAACCCTTAGACAATAGGAGGGTTACCCACAATGACTTGACATGACTTGTTTACATTATTGATTCTCCCAATCAGAACATCGGGGCATGATATAACATGATAACATCCCGGAATAAACATCGGGTTACAATAGATAAGAAATACAAGTGAATACATTCCGAAGTTACAATTACATCAACAATATTATGGTTGTAAGTTCCAAGTCATGGGTAGAATAATTATTTTCATGCTCCTTTAGTTCCTTAGAGTCATAAAATGCCACATAGTTGTCTTGCATAAGTAATCCTCCAAGTCCCTATTTGCATGCAGATGTACACACCACCAATTCCTTTCTATGGTCTACAATTTTCAGAATTAAATCACTTGTGAGAATCTTATTCAACAACTGGAAGCTTTCTTCACATTTATGTGTCCATTCAAATTTGATTCCCTTCTTTTGAAAATAGGTGATTGGATGTGAAACCTTGGAGAATACTTCAATGAACCTCCTATAATAACTGGAAAGACACATAAAATATCTCACGTCTGTTACATTATTTGGAGGTGGAAAATTCATAATGGATTCAATATTTTTCAGATCAACTGATACTCCCTCCTCTGAGATAACATGATACAAAAAATGAATCTTGTTTTCGTAAAATTCACATTTACGTAGATTTGCATACAACTTATGCTCTCTTAGCAATTGTGAATCCATTCTCAAATGTTCTTCATGTTGCTCTTCATTCTTACAATAAACACGAATGACATCAAGAAATACAAGAACAAACATGTCCAAATACCCATTGAAAAGACTATTCATTGGACATATGAATGTAGCTGGTGCATTAATGAGAGCAAATGGCACCACTACAAATTCATAGTGTCCATACCTTGTTCTAAAGGTTGTCTTGTGAATGTCTTCTTCCTTTATTCTCACTTGATGGTATCCAAACCTCAAGTCAATCTTTGAAAATACCTTTGCTTGTCTCATTTGGTAAAAAATATAATCAATTTGAGAAAACATGTACTTTTTTTTCACTGTCACTTTATTCAGTTGTTTGTAAAACCCGAGTGTTCCATCTTTCTTTTTCACAATTAGTACCAGTTCTCCCCATGGGGACACACTTGGCCTTACATACTTCTTTTCTAATAATTCTTGCAATTGAATTTTAAGCTCCAAAAAGTCTGGTGTACTCATCTTGTAAGGTGTCTTAGACACTGGTGCTACTCCCGAAACAAGATCAGTTGTGAAATCAATGCCCCTATTTGGAGGAAGTTCTGGCACTTATTTAGGTAACACTTCCTTGAATTCTTGTAGCACATGATGGTCCTCTAATTTGGGAATTTCATTCTTTGTTTTATCCAAAACATGGGCTGCATACAATTGGCAACCTTTTCTACAAAATTTCTGCAACTGCATGGTTGAAATATGCCTAACAGAAATTTCCTTTTGAACTCTTTTTACAACCCTTGGATTTCCGTCATCATCAATGCACTTAAATTTTCTGTTGCAACATTCAAGTTTAACTCAGTGTGCTTCTAACCAGTCCATTCTAATAAGAATGTAATATGTACCAAGTGGTAGAATATTCAAATTTGCACAAGTGGACATTCCACCCATTTCTAATGGACATTTCTCCACCAACTCACTAATGTTTCTCTTAGTCCCGATGGCTAATTGGACCAACCATAATTTATGATGCTTGGTTTTCTTAAAAGAACAAATCTCAACAGCTTTATATATATCCACTGTCCTAGGAATTGTCCTAGGAATTATGGATAAATCCATTGTCCTAGGAATTGTCCTAAGGGAGTTTGATTGAAGTCTTAATCAACATCTATGTGGATGCTCCAAGGTTCATATTAATCTCTCTTTAATTAGATCTCAATGTAAGAAATAGGATTATACCCATCCATATCTAATTTAGGTAAATTAGTTATAGCCTTGTTGATACTATAGTTTCCATGAAATTGTTATATAAAATAAGCATGTCAAACTAATTTGCAAGTATTATGGGTGAAAGGTTTGGCAAGCACACTAGAGACACATTTTAACATGGCATTTTTTGGGTGGACTACATTGATAATGGAAGTGTATTGATTGTTAGACCTTATAAATGCTAGGATTTTTTTTTGAGACTTGTGAAGGTATTATGTGTTGTGCAAACCTCCTCACATCTTCTTGAATCTTGTCGCCCAGTCCCTTAAGAAGAGCCCTAAATGATGTTGTGGGACATCTTATTGCAGTGGATCTTTTTTTACCAAGTCCAATTGATACCCTAATTTGCTCAAAACGTGTACCAAGTTGAAGTTGTCTTTGTTTATTTAGAGAATCCAATAAACTTGGCATGGATTTACAGTATCCTTGTGTTGAGTGTGGTACTCCTATGCATCAAAAGCTTCCTTACTACTACAATTATGTGAATAGTAAAATGAGTATGATGTTGATGGAGGTACAAAATGCCATTCAGTGAATCACTACCCACTGCAAGAATTGCAATTACATTGATGGTAAGTAATGTGGTAGCAACACTGCTCTACTCTAAGGAAATAGATGGTCTAATGTAGTTGAGGCAAAGAAACTATTATCTTCTAATAATCCTTTTGAATGCTTCATCCTATAGTAATTAAACTAATTCTTTAACAGAGTAAGTTAGTAAACAAAGACCTTACCTGAGCTCTGCTTCTCTCTAATGAGGTTTAGCTTGCTTACTTTGCTTTTATTGCCTCTATTACAAGATGAACAAGTCTCTTTTTCAAGCATCAAATTCTATAGCTTTAAGTTATGCATCCTTATAAATACTGAAAAGCATAAGCATCATGAATGTGGGTGCCTTGGTGTAAACCCACAAAACATCCTTAACCAACACACTCTCGGTGACCTCAAACCCCTCTTGGGAAACCTCATCATATTCATGTAGATTCGTTACCTTGGAATTTACTGGGTCCTTGGACAGAATAAGCACCGCACTTGCGAGTGCCCTGAACCCATAAAACTTCGGTGTAAACCCTTCGACAAGTTAAATAACATGGCAATGGGTATGCCCAATTTTCTTGGTTAGTTTTTTTTCCTATTTTCTATTTTGGTGGCTAAAGGTTTTATCTTAGACATATTCACTCAGTTACAAGATCTCATAAGTCTGGAGAAGAGGATTCCACATTGTGTAATGGAGATGAAGTAATGTGTGGTAAGGTTTAAAGGAAAATGACACCCTCTTTACACATCTGTGAAAATGTGGACTTGAGTAAATGGGTTTCAGAGATTCAAGAGACTAATAAGTCCAGGATTTGACTGGGAACGTTCCCCACATCAGAGATTGCTCTCAGCAATCGCATGGTCTTGCTGTTTTTAGGAATTCTTCCGAGACTTGATGTAGTTGGCATACCTCATACTAACATCAAATTTTCTAAGAAATCCAGTCATGGGAATCAAAATAGTGCCTTGTTTGGGAATGTATCCTATATTCAATGGCAGATTCATCACTCTGTAGAGGAAGAATCTATAACAATATAGAGGTTTAGCTGCAGGACCTATGAGGTTCCTCTACAAGAAGGTAATAGGAACCAATTTAGGGACCAAAAATTCAGCTGCAACATCCATGGAAGGAGGGAAGCCCACGATCATCACTAATGCAGAGGGACATCAGAAGACCCTTTTGTACATTTTTATGTTGCTTTGATGTTCTTGCCATTTGTAATTGCATCATCTCTATTTGAATACAGTCATTTGTGAAAATGAACACGATAATGAGTGAAGTAGATAGTATTTTTGAAGGCGATGATGAAGTAGATAGATTGACCAACCAACGACCAAATCAAAGAAAAATAGAAAACCGAACATCAAATAGGAGGAAAACACGTTAATTATCACAAAAATAGTAGGAAGACACGTGTCACGTTTCTATTCTCCAGACCGACGAGGAATATTTGAGACTTCATCTCCACTGTGTAATGCCTCCGACGTAATTAAGGCCACATTGACCAATGTTTATATGTCCCATTTGAAAACCATTCGATGTTTAAAACTTAATATAATGTAAATGCTACATGAAAAATTAAATTAATACTTTATTATCAAAGAAATTTTCCTAATGAAATTCAAACTTTAATATAACAATATTGTTTACTTCATCATAAATATATAATATTAATCATAAATATATAGATATTTAGGTGCCTTTATCAACGTAAGGGATTTGATTTCTAAAGGAACTATGAACTACCCATTATGTTTGTTGTAATACACTTCCCGTATTCACTAAACGATTTATACACCTAAACCATTAATCAAAGAAAGAAAATACATCGGTAACAGAGTCTCCTATATATAGTAGAGCCCTTAACAATAAATTTTGTGAAAATAAAAAGACCGTAACAAGCTTTCCAAATTTAAAATCTAATATAAAAGGTGTTGATTTGTAACTAGAAGAAATGTTGTGGAATGCTTGAGATATCTAAAATTAGTCTTTACTTCATTTAAATATGTGCAACAACTATTCTCAATTGTGCAATGACTATTAACCATTGTTTCTATCGCTTATATCTTATAGCAACAACTACTTGCAATGTCGAGGGCATTGCCACTTCGTAGCTCTCGCTATATCTTTCCTTCATTAATATCTCATTATTATAGTATTACTTTAAACTTGTAATATTCCAAATATTGGTATTCTCTAATGTTCTATGATAATGTTGACTCGCACAATCAACCTCATACAAATTTTCAAAATAACTCTGCATGCAAACTCGCTATGCAAAAATGCCCTAAAATATAGTTGAATTAGGGTTAGGGTTTTGCAGAGAGAAATTAACACTTAACACTGATATTTTGGCTAATAATGACTCCAGAGATAGCTGCATCCATAAGGATCTAGATGGGTTTTCTAATAATTCTCTTTTACGCTGGTGTTACTACCCCGCAGTACCGTAAAAACCCTCTAGACAGAAGGTGACGTTTTTGTAGGAGGAGAGGTCCGTTCGAGCTAAAAATTTGTGATCTTGTCCATGTGATGATGCTGAAGAGATAGAATGACACATGCAGAGATTTGGCTGCCTCTAAGTGCCCCACTGAATTGATCTGTGGTTCTGCTGCTCACGCCCCCCAAGCTCACTTTTTGCTGATAGCTGCTCCAGATGAGCAAACTGCTGGCTGATAATCACTGTCTATCATAGGATAGGCTTTCTGAGAAAGAGGAAGCTCACATGTAGAGGAAAGACTGGGTTTTGTGGTCCTAGCAAATCCTTCTGTGATTTCCCTGCTACTTCCGGCTGCAAACATGGATCTGCCAATAAACCTTTGAAATGTGTTGGATCTATGAATACTGAAATATATGATGAATGCTATGGATAAACCTGGATGATCTAATCCCAATAGGAGACTAGGGAAAATATCTCACTGCCAAACCCTCATTAGCTGAAGACACTGTCTTCAACCCCAACTGTCGTGGCTGCATGCTGTGGTGCTGCTCAAAACTCCAAAATCAATCAACAATAACAATAGATATCTCCTTTTGTCCCATAACCCTTCTTAAATAGATCCTTATGCACTTTTAGGGTTTGCATGCCACTTTTAGGGTTTATGTTCACTTTTGCATGCATGCAATTCTAATTTCAAGTTGACTTTAATACAGAAGAAATAAGGCATGAATGCTCCGCACGATTTATGGTAATAAATCTGATGGCACTCTTTACTATACTGATGACTGAATAATTTTCCTAATGTGCTCCCGGTGTTAAAGGTCCTCAGTCAATCCCTATTTATAAAAAATGGAACATTACAAAATCATCAAAGACATTACTTGTTTAACTTCATCTAACCCAAGTAGTTTAAATGTGTAATGAATTATAATCCATTTTTTTAGCCAATCAAAAACATGAGAGAGGAAATGGATATTTTTAACCTAAAATCTTGCTATAATCATTTTGAATTAATAACATTAAAGATATTAATGTTATTCATTAATATCTTTAATTCTTGAAAAAACATACAATAGTTGTTGAATTTGCATAATCTTGGTTCTCTTAAGGTATTTGAGGATGCATAAATCCATTTATGCATTCAAAAACATGATTGGGCCTCTTTGAAATTTAGATTTTGTAAAAAACAATTAGCCAAATTCTAATAAAAATCACTGATAAATAAAAAAACCTCTAACATTTAAACAACTCTAATTATAATCATAAAAATAAAAATAATAAGATTTGATTTTTTTAATTAAAAAATAATTTTATCTAAACTAAAATTACAATTACAATTTTAATTGTCGCAAAGATGATTGACAACCTTTAAAAAATACTTCGAAGCTCGAACAGGATTTTTGGATAAGTTTTTCCGTCTTGGATATTCCAAAGAGCTTGACATTTTAGAGATTTACACCAAAAATTATTTGTTATAAAGTCATTTCTTTGTGCACACCCATTCTTTTTCCTGTAAAAGTAGGTAGGACTAACTTCTTCATAGGCTCTATTAGCTAATGAGAAGCATACAACTATCTCCCACCATTTCTGCATGAAGTGAGGAGCATGGGGAGGTGTCACTTCACCATCGTATTGTATCGTGCATGGACAAACAAGAACGAATGTGTTTCATTCTTTCCCTATGTATACCCTCATATCTGTCACTTTCCCAACAAAATCTTGATCAATGAATTCTTTTTCTCATCCATGGAATTCTAGGGTGACAAAGGGGAAGATTATAGCATAGATTATTGCAGTAACAACAGAGTAAGTCCTAAAATGGAGACAAAAGAAGTTGTTTGGCATCGGAATTCTTCCAAGAATGGACTCACCTACCCCATAATCAAGCGGAGGCTCAATTTTTATGCGGATCGAAGGCTGAACGAGAAATTTTGGTCTAGGGACGTCATTTTTCGTGATTTGGAGTTGGTGCTTCATGGAGTTCTTGCTGCAATATAGGAGAAATACAAGGTGAGGAAAAAATTGCATTCCGTTGGTAATATTTCATCTCCCATGAAGGTTTTCCGACAAGGTAAGGACCTTAAGCCCAGTAATGCGGTTATTAGAGAAAAAATACCGCTAAATTTAGGAGATGTAGGAGAATCTTTGCAGTAGGCATAGTAAATATTTAGGCGGAGGGAAACTAAATGCGCAATATTTCATGGAATATAGAAAAAGAATGAGGCAGAGTTATGTAAATCAAATGGTTGGTAAAAAACATCAGAATTTTGTTGAAATATTGTAACTTCGAAGAATATTCTATATGTATCTTTTGTGGACCCCGATGGTCCTACCGGGAGAAGCACTTGTATTACTTTGTACCCCGATGCTTCTAATCGGAAGAACTAATAAGAGTCATGAGGTAGTCCCCTCCAATTGTAAAGGTGGTTCATTAGCACCCCAGTGTGGTTACTTGAGCCAACATGTGTAACCCGAGCCTACATGTCGAATGAGTTAGTTAAAGTGAATGGATGAATATAAATAGAGGTGTGGTGCTCCTCATTTGAGACACACACTCTCACTTGTATAGCGCATTAGTGGAGAAGAGAAGTAGCTGGAGAAGGAGGAGGATCAGGCTTTGATCTCCTTGCTGGTTTTATCTTTTATCTTTTTGGGGCATCTATATTGAGGAAGCTTTTGCTGGGTTTTTCCCTTTAGGGTTTTCCTAGGATAAATCTTTGTGTTCCTTTTGTATGGTTGTGCTTGTCTATCTTTCAGTGATCCTGTTTATATGCTTTTGTCATGAAAATGAAATGAAGTACTGATGTCTTAGCTAAGCATATGAAAAGTTAACATGGTATCAGAGCCTCCCTGAAAGAAGACATTGTGCAGCTAAAGAATCTAGGGCTTCTTATTTTTTGGGTCTCTATCCATGATCGATCAGCAAAAGAAGGCTAGACTGACTCTCCATTGAAGGGCGCATCTTTCTGTCGAAGCAGAATTCGATTCCGAGCATTTTTAGTTTTGGTGTGGAAACTTAGGGATTTCTACAGAAGAATAATTTTTGAGTGAGCCTAGAATAGGATTGTTCTCCTCATCAAAATAGAAGTTTAGAGACCTGGATCAAGAAATTTGGTTGGGTGAAACTCCAGGAAAGTCAAACCCTAGTTTGACCCCGATCTGGAAAAACCCTAAATACTAAAACTGCTAAGTTTTGGTACATTCACTATATCTTGAGATTGGAAAAGGAACAGGAGTTGAAAATTGTATATGCCAAAGATACAATCTTGATCTACATTGTGTCCAAAATTCAGCCTCAGATTCGCTATATTCTGGGAGATATGATCCCTCCACGTTAGGGTTCTATCCTCTTCCAGAATTCATCCCTAAACAAGACACTTGGGGATAATTGCTGTAGCGTGGGCTACAGAGGTCCAAATGGAATTCCTGAAGCTGTTCCAGAAAAATAACGGATGTTAATTTCTTTATTCCAAATTTTAGAACCTGAAGATGAACCAGTGACACGTGGCATGCTGTACAACTTCATTGTTCTGAACAGTTCTGTAACAGGTCACCTTAGGAAAATGATCATAAATCCCAATTGGTGAAACCAATTCTAATGAAACCTATGGTGTTGGATGAGAGACATGTGGGGTTACCTTACTGCGAAATTTCAAACACATAAGAGCAGTAATGTCGGATATATCATAGAAACAGTAACAAACATTTCTATAGAAGAAATTGGAAAACTAGGGCTTCCTGTTCTGGGAGCTTCCCTCCACTGTTTTCAGAAAAGGAGTACATTGGACAGATCCAATTGAAGAGATATATCTTTCTATCTAATCAGATCTGAAATATTCCAAGTTTTTAAAATTAGGGTTTCTCTGACAAACCCTAGATCAGCCAGCTTCAGAAGCAGGACGGACACTTCAAATCAGTAAGATCTAATCTTTTGCTATTTCAATTTGAAGTTCTCATTTCAAAGTGATCTATCACATCAGCTTGATGATAAGCTTGGTGAAGTTAAAAACTTCCAAGCATGAAAGTATTTGATCTCTCTCAAGAAAATGAATTGGACACCTACATGACTAGAGAGGTTCCAGTTCTAGAGGGAAGATGAGCCTCAAAGCCTTACAAAAGAAGAACTTGATCAAGGCCAAGAAGATCATTGTTGATTCAATCACGGATCAACTTGTACAACAAGTGTCTTCCCTAAAGACACCGAAAATGTTTGATTCCTCGATCAAGATATTTGAATATAAGAACATAATTCAGAATATGGATTTGAGAAAACAGTTGAAGAATGTGAAGATCCAGAATGCATAACATCTTGAAGCGGTAGAAGAAGAAGCAGAGAATGCAGAAGTGGCGATAGCCACCTTGAATGGCCTCCCATGATCATGGGATTCATTCATGCGAGGAATGTGTGCCAAAAGGAAGTAATTACTTTCAGTTGACTCTGGGAAGAAGAAGAAGCTCATTGAAGATCAAGCTCTCACCATTCAAAGAAGATCCCTCAAACCACGGGAGCGTCACCTAGGGACCAATATGATATTACGTCCGTTCATATTGGGGTGGTTAAAAATTAAAAAATTTAAAGTCAATATATTGGTGGTATATTAGGGCTAATAAGGGTTTTTTTTAAGTATATAAATATCCAATATGTTTAGGGTTATTTTATTCCAAATTTCTGCCCGCGCCCTTCTCTGCAAAACTACACATTTTGTCCTTCTGCTCCTGCATGAGCTTGGTTCTGAACCTCTTCTTCATAATGGGCATGGCCATCGAAGCTCCCTGATTTAACCTCTAATTTCTCCCTAATTGTTTCAACTGACGCAGTGGAGAAGCCCTAAACTCCATGGCAAGAGCTCTGGAATTTTTGTCTGTTGCTCGTAATGCTCTGAGAAGCACGCTCTGGTGACATCGTCATAGCTATGTTCCGCCTTCAATCCATCCTTTCTTTCAAAGTTCTAATCCACCCACCTTCTCTCACTAATTTTCGGTCTTTCTGCTCAACGTCCCCACCGCGTGACAGAAGAAAACTACTGAGAATGATAGTGAACAAAAGGGTGGAGGACGGCCCCAAGGTGATGACCTAAGTTGATTTCTTGAAACTATGTAGAGAAGAGGGAGTGGTTGCACAGCTGAATGAAGATCCTGCCCAATTTCACGAGTTTTTGGATGCCAACAAGGGAATCTTGATCAAGAAGAATCTCATTTATCTATTTGGGTCAAAGGTACGAGTCCGCTTTCCAGTTTCTGGCACTGTAGCGTTATATGTTTCATAAATGCACTCTAACCAAACCCAGTAAGATCTTAATTATGTTCCATGTTTTGGCTCTTATGTTTCATAAGAGCACTTTAGCCAAACCTAGAAAGCTCTATTCCATTTTGTGGCTCTGGAACATTGTGTGGGTCAGAAATGCATTACATCCTAGTTTTTTTGGCTCTTATGTTTCATAAATGCAGTATAGCCAAACCCAGGTAACTCTGTTCCATTTTGTGCATCAGAAATGCAGTATAGCTTAGAAGTTGTTAGCAGAGAGTCTAACTTTAAATAGATATTGATAAATCAGGTGGCACAAATTTTTAGGCCCGAATTTGAAAGACTACGGAAACAGGGGCCGGAATTAAAAGGCAGGGGAGAGCGACACGCCTTGTTTATTATTTTTTCATTTTTGAAAGACCGCGGAAACAAGGGCTGGAATTAAAAGGCAGGGGAGAGCGAGAGGCCTCGCTTATCATGTTTTCATTTTTAGCTTTTTTGTGTGTGTATTCCTCATTATTTGTGCGATTGATATACTTGGAATCAGATTGGCAAGCCATGAAACCAGTTATCTTTTCTGTGCTCTTTTGCGAACTTGTCGTAGGTCCATATGTTTTTTTCATACTTACAGGAAAACCTCCTACAGTTCTAAATGTCTTCAAGACCCTGAGCTGTTGGAGATCAATAAAGCTAATAAAGAAGCATAATTTTGATACTAGAAGTTTTAATGATTTGCATATAATTTTTGCGGAGAAGAAGAAGAATAATTTTGATACCTATAGAGATCTGTAAGTGAAGAAATTTCAAGTAATTCAATTCGATAATTTTGTTCTCTGTTATGTTCCATATTTTTTAATCTTTATTTTTATTTATTATATTGTAAAGTGGTATTTTTTCTAATTATAAAGTGTATTTTTTGAAAATATATGTTTCTTGTTAATAACTTTATTTGTATAAATTATTAACAAAATGAATTGTAAATTAATAATTTAATTAAATGTGGCATAATGCAGCCAGTTAATTTAGTTAATAACTGAGTTGAGAATTTCTTATGCCTACATTTTAGCTGGTTCTGTAATAATTAGTACTCATAAGACCACTCAGGGTGTTTTTAACCTTGTCTCTAAGTTTAACACACCTCTATTGATTTCTTCCCCGTGAATGCAGAGCCTTTCTTGCTTACTGGCCCTTCACAATGTTCACCTCTATATTGATTTCTTCCCTGTGAGTGCAGAACCTTTCTTGCTTACTGGCCCTTCACAATGTTCACCTCTATATTGATTTCTTCCCTGTGAGTGCAGAACCTTTCTTGCTTACTGGCCCTTCAAAATTTTAACGCTAGTTGATATATATGCCGTTGTTATTCTCAGGATAAGAGGGTTTACCTTTCAGTCAGGATCCTATTCTATTTCTTCCTGCAAAGTCACTACTTGCTTCTAGACCATACTCCTCCAGATGGCTTCCCTTCTTTCATTATCCCAGTCTCCATTTCTCTGCAACTGCAATTTTCTTTATCAATTTCCACAAAGATTTCTTCTAAAAGTGAAGGAAATGCAGAAAAATTCCACCGACCATTACATAAGACTTCCTCTTCATAAGAGGGACTGATCTACATTCCCCCTTTTCGTAGAGGAAAATTAGAGATCCCGTGGTACCCATTGAGTTTTTTGTTCAGACATGCAATTTACTTTTTATAATTGGTTGTGGGTATGTTCAAACGAGGGTGTAAGGCCAGAAATTTTGAGAAAAAAAAGTTGGATTCGTTTTATAATTGGTCGTGGGTATGTTCAAACGAGGGTGTAAGGTCAGAACTTTTGAGAAAAAAAAGTTGGATTATAAAATCATTTAGTATTCTTTTGGGGGCAATTTTTTCTTATACCTTTTTTGAAATAGATAGATATGGTGGTTTTTCAATGTTATTTTGTCTTTGTTTCTTAGATAATATATTTTAGTGGCAGTTTACCATTAGAGGACCCCGAGGGAGGAAGTTTGAAGGTGGACATTGTCATGGAGTCTTTGAAGCCTTCTTCCTTTTTGCTACCCATGGTATATTGCTTTGCCAATAGTGTTCAATGGTTTTGGGGTTTAATTTGGCGTTGTCACTTGCACATAGAAATCACCAATGCACAACTTAACAATAATTGGTTCGCACATGTGGAGACTTGGGAAATTCTAGAATCCTCCAAGAATTACCTTATGCTTAGATTAGGTTGAGAAATGTAAGTGTGCCTTTATCCACCCAAGGTTTACCCTACCATGTTTGTGTTTAGAAGGGAATATCTAATTTGAGAGAAGCGTGGATGCCCTGTTCTATGTGTCCAGATTGTCTCTATTTTTTTATGAATGGATGACCATTTGGGTTCAGAAAATTTGTAGTATAGATGAACGACAGAGTAGATTAATTTCAATCACAAAATATTGGCCAGCTTATTAATGTTGGCAAATACATGATGCACTCCTTGGGAAGACTGAAAATTCATATTTTGCAATCAAAATTGCGTGATAGAAAGGCAAACATGAATTGATATGATGGTATGAGATGTGAGTCAATTTTGCAATTGCCACTAACTAAAATTCCTGATGGGCTCGGTTCTACGATTGCCAACACATGTTGTTCTTACCTTTCTTGTAGGTCCAATAACAAAGGGATTGTGCAGATTTGTGGAAACTTTAACGAATTATTTAATATCCTATTGACGGGCATATGTGACTATGCACGTAACGGGGGAAGACAACCCAGACCGGGATCCTTAAGGCAGGTTCCAAGATATTTGGAATGGTTGTTCTCGACAGGTTTAAAGGCTCTGTTAGCCTGAAGGTCTAACTAAAAGATAAAACTAAAGCTACTGTTCTGGTTAATTGGATCTATACTATCCCTATAAATTGTGCAAAGGAAATTAGTTAATATAATTACTATTTAATTAATATATTACAAACTGATTAAATATTAATCTACCTCAATCAATCTATAATACAAGAATGAAACAAGTTAATCAAATATTAGCAAGCAGTACAGATTACAAAAAAGATAGTATAAACACATGTACATTGATCATAAGATAAGAAAGTAACCTGAATGTGATATGCATATAAAGATCTGATTCACTGGTTGTTTTTCATAATATAATTTAAAAGAAACAACTATTAATCTGTTCTCGGGCTTATCCCGATCGGGAGCGAAGAGAATATTAACCTGTAATCAAATTCTGCCAATGGAACTACTGCATGAATACTCTTGAAAATACTAAAAGAAATTCAGACATTAACAAGACCACACAGTAATCACAATATATCACATATGTTATGATGTCAATCATCAAGTTCACAACATGACATATTAGCAAAATCGAAACAGCGTAAGTCGATCACTATACATGATATATCTGCATGATTCTTTGAAGAAACCATATCAAACATAAATAATGTGGGAAAAACAACAAAACCAAGCGGTACCATGAACATATATGCAAAGTATAAATACTGTAATCATATATAAGTATCACTAGTTTAAAATACTGTAACTACTGAAAGCAAACTGCCTCCAGTCACAAGAATATCAAACAGTAGTCTTGTCTTCTTCTTTCCCAAACTATCAACCCCCCTCATTGGCTGATAATTCTGGTTCTTTTATGGGTGAATGACCATTAATTATTTCCTGAAATGTTGAGTCAATCCCTGCAAATCCTCTTGCTCCTTCATCGTGATCTGACCAAACGAACATTTTCGATCTTTGTTAAAACTGTATAGTGACCTCAAATGTGCCCGAAAACTAATGTATTTCCTTCTATTTTTAGTGAAAAATCCGAACAATCTCGAACCCCTTGATAATTCTAAAGCGTGCTCTTCTTCAACGAACTGGCTATTACGCTTTCCATGATTCTGGTCTCTCCTCGGTATCTGCGCATGGAAAAAAAAAACAAAAAAATCTATTAAAAGAAAGAAGTGTGGACAGAATTTACTCATGAGAAAATAAACAGCTTAGCTAACCAATGATCTTTCCAACTCGATCGATAAACATGTTGACAATTTATTTTACTGGTATTTATGGTCCTCACTATATGGTGAATCTCTCCATAATCGAAGTTGATCCTTCCTTAGAGAGAGCGATAAGGGTACCAAATTGGGCTCAATATAATTGCTGGCAACGAATGGTGAGATCACAGAATAATTTGATCATGAGTCTCTATGATTTGACCACAGTATCCTCCTTTGCGCAAGAGTTTTAACAAACTGGAACATATTCCTTGTTTGCTGAGAGCATAATTTGCATAAGATCTATTCCAATAAGTCATTCTTTGACAGATAGAAAGTATCAAAGTATTTGGTTCCATTATTTCCTCAATGCTGGCAATCTGGTGGAAATAATCTCAATGCGTTGGCATGAATCCAGCTGTGTTGGCGTTTTCAAAATGCATATAATTTTTTTAACCAAACATAACTAAATGTGAGAACATAATTTCAATCCACACGTGGCGTTGAACTCCATAAATCAAAGTGGCGTTATTCCTTTCGGTTATTGCACGTCAAAGTTTTGATGATATTCATCTTTGTGACAAACGGAATGATCTACCTTGAACTCGAAATGAAGCACCTTGACGTTGCAATTTCATGTCGTGACAGATTTAGGTTGAAGTGATCCAAGCCCCAATCGCCATTCTGTTTTTTGACGTTGAATTAATCATGATTTCCCTTTGGTAACGAACATGTAACTTCTTCATTATATGGTTGTTTTCCTTTTTTAAAATATGAAATACAAATCCCATAACCCATAGTATTAACCTCGACCTTTACATGCAATAATAAAGATGACATATGAAGCCCATCATAAAGATCAAGATCAAATAATAAGGTTGTGTTATGCATAATTCATAGATTGAACGAAAACCCTTAGGAATATAATTCGAATGAACTTTGATAAGGTGCCAAAAATACAATAATCAACCTTCCAATTTCAAAACCTTATCAATATTTACGATAACAAAATCACATAATAAAATCAAATGATAAATATTTGAATGAGATTTCAAGATTAGGTTATGACAAATTATTAACACTTATCCCTTGATTTTCAATGCAAATCCACTTAAAATAATAATTTCAAAGTAGTGATTTTGTCAAATAATCCATAGTTCGCAAAGGTTTTCTTAAAAAAAACATTGAATTTCATTGTTTCAGTAGCTTCTAGAATGTCACCATTTCAGTAGTTGTCAATTCTTTAGGTTTGCTATATGAAATTCAAACATTTCATCAAAACAAAATACAATTTTGTTTGATGAAATAATGTTTTTTTAGGGCTGTTGAGTAGAGGCACAACAGACGGCGACTGATTGGGCGAAACAGTTATCTCTGCGAAAACATGAAATCTGACTTGTGTATGTAGCAAGATAAGAAAAATTTTCTTTAACTCAGATTAGCATTTTCCTGAAGATAAAAGAACTGTGCCTTATGATAAGACTATATTTCAAACTAATACCAGATTCAATTCTTTTATCATTATCCAAAGATTACCTTCAAAAATGATACGAATTTTAAGTTTTTTCAGAAAACATAAGACTCCAAAAGAAATTAGTCTTGGAAATACAATGCAATTTTGATATTTGATCAATTTTTTAAGATATGATCCCAATACTACAGTCATGACCCTCCCCGAAAGCGTCCATAGCCTCGAAAGGGTTGACTTTTAACCATACATCCTACCGTTCTAGTCCCAAGATAAGATAAAACATGAATATTTAGAACTTCTCAATTTATTAATGGGTAAGCTGCATTGGAACCTCTTCACGAGTGTGGGATGACCTCGGATTCTTATAGATTTTTGTATATATAACAATTTATGATTTGGAATACAAGTATGCCACAGACGGAGCCCTCCTACCCGCAGGCGTCCATAGCCTCGAAAGGGTACGTCTTTTATCCCATTCTACCCAATGACTTATATCCCAAGCTAATAAGTTTAAAGAAGGTTTCATACTCAGCACTTAAGTGCTCATCTACAAGAGATTTGCATGTTTATAATGGGGGAACGTAATAGGAAACTCTTTACGAGTAAGATAGCATAAAGGATCTATAGATAACTGATTTTATTATTAAATTGCAACTGCTTTCCCAGAACTGATTTCTAAATAAGTAATAGAATTCCTAGTAATAGTGACTTCGATATCCATTAAATCCAACAATTTGAGGATAATGATAAAAGAAACGAAATAAAGTGAAAGTTTTCGTCTAGTAGTTTTTTGTTTGCAACAGTTCAATTTCTTTTTCTTTTATTTCTGAGATAAGAACAGATTTCTAAAAGTCTAGCTTTCTTCATGTTTTATATAATCAGATTCCAATTTTATGACATAGAAATATTTCCAGATCTGAATCATTTGTCCTGGTTCTGAAAAATCAAAAGAACAACAAAAATCGAAAGAAAAATAAAAATAAATTGAAAAGAAAACAACTAGTAATTATAAATGTACAATATATACATGAGTTTTATTTGAGCAAATTACAAAAACGAAGGATTTCAAAGTCTACGAGAAAACTCTTAGTAAAGAAAATGAAATTTTGAAATAAATTATACACACATAACACGAGTTAAATCAAGATCTCATCAAATAGAAAATAGGTTTAACAACATATGACTAATTACCAGCAAAGAAAATGAGAGATTAAAATAGATTAACATGTTTTAAAGTTTTTTATCCCTATTTTTTATTTTTTTTTAAATCTTTCAATTAAGTCAAAGTTGTTTTTTAATAATTGATGGGATGTCAATCTAATGTGTTTTATTCAGAAATAAAAGTAACAAAATAAATCCAAATGAGTATGCAGCTATAAAAGGATGAAAGGTTCTTTCTTTTAATGAGAAGATTAAAAAAACGAGAGGAAGTAAAGAACTGCTTCCCTGATAATGATGTCATCATCTCATTCTTAAAATGATGTTGTCGCAACTCCATATATCTGCATTTATTCAAATGTAAACAAACATGAATCATTCTAAATTATAAACCTAACCTAAACTAATAAAATAAAATATATACAAACTAAGTAAATGAAAATTTCCAATGAAGCCATTCGCGTAGCTTGAAACCTGCAAGAGAAAACAGGTCAAATATGAGTATTGGAAATTGGAATAATTCAAAATGAAGAAAAGAAACTAAATCAAATTTTGTATGTACAAAGCATAAAAGATGATACAGAAACCTTTTAATAAATGATTCCTCCCACCATGTATAAATCGGATCATACAAATCAAGTCGGAAAAAGATAGATTTCTCATGAGAATCATGACTAAAAAGAATCTTATCAGAAGTATGATTCAAAATTCGTGAAACAAGATCAATAAAAAATGTATCTTTTAACACAATATCATCATGACTAAATTCAAAAAGAACAAAATGACATTTGGGTTTTATTTGGAAATCAAATACGTCATTGTGTCTTTTAATGTGAGGATTAAAATTGATGACATTATCTTCAGATATGATTATCATGTTCCAATGAAGAAAATTAATGTTCAATACATCATGAATAAATTGTGCATCCCTTTCAATATTACAAATTGAATCATAATCCTTACTGACAAAAGATAAAATTGATGAACATGCATGAGTCTGATGAGTAACGATAGTAGAAAAATTATGATCTTCTTCATGACAAATTTGAAATAAATCAGAATGGATATGAAAATGTCCTTCATCCTCCAAAAATGTATTCCTTTGTATCCTATCAAAATCTGACCATAATGAAGTATTCCTTAAAAAATCATTAACATGTAAATGTAGTCTATGATCAGCAAAAACATGAGGATGCAAAGAGTAGTAAGATTCAGAGTACAAAAGATTAAATGCTTCTTTACTGATATGATTTGTTTCATTGACTACTTTAACAAAAACATCATTAGTAAAACTCTGATCTAATGAATTTTGTGAAGGAATGAAAGGAACTAACACATCATGAGAAGAAGATAATGAAATTATGTCATCATTAGTAGATTCAGTTGAATAATCAAGAATTTGTGGTTTATCCTCCATTGTCTTGTGAACAACAAGAGTTTCAAAATTATCACTTAATGTAAAAGTTGAATCGTCATCTTTATTCTCTTGTTCTTGAAATTCCTTATCATAAGATTCCGTGATTTGTCCATTTTCAACAATTTCATTTTCAGCAGTAGAATTAGAAAGAATAGATTCTAAATTATCTTCAACTGATGAACTAACATGCATACTATCTATTGCAGATTTTTTATTCTTTTCCAAATCATGAAAATCAGAGAGAGAGATAAGATAGAGAAACCAATCCATTTTGTCTTTTTCGGAAAGCTGGTGTCTTTCATGAAACCTGCAACATATTAACATGAATCTGGAAAAGAAATCATCAAGAGATTCATTTTTATGTCTACGAAGATTTTCTAACTCAAATTCAAGTTTCTTGTAGCTATAATCCTCATGAGCATTAAGACATAACTTCGTGAAATGTTCCCATGAATGAATGGATTTTGTTGGCAAGAACTTAAACCAAATCAGAATTCTTCCTGTGAAAGTAGCTGCAAAAAGTCTGCATTTCTCAACCTCATCAAATAGATCTATGCAATCACAAAAAGAATTAAATACTGAAAGTTGATGAGAGGCAGAAATCTTACCTTCTCCATTGAAGCTCAGTCTTCGCAAGAAATTAGACATCTCTGGAGAAAAACTTTCGCCAGATGTATGAAAGCTGAAAGCATGATCTAAATCAGTAATATCAGCCATTTCATAGTAAAAATAAAAATAAATAAAATCAAAAATCAACCAACTCAAAATGGCCTTCTTGTTGATCAGGCCCTCCTTCTAGCACCATTGTTGACGAGCATATGTGACTATGCACGTAACGGGGGAAGACAACCCAGACCGGGATCCTTAAGGCAGGTTCCAAGCTGTTTGGGATGGTTGTTCCTGACAGGTTTAAAGGCTCTGTTAGCCTGAAGGTATAACTAAAAGATAAAACTAAAGCTACTGTTCTGGTTAATTGGATCTATACTATCCCTATAAATTGTGCAAAGGAAATTAGTTAATATAATTACTATTTAATTAATATATTACAAAATAATTAAATATTAATCTACCTCAATCAATCTATAATACAAGAATGAAACAAGTTAATCGAATATAAGCAAGCAGTACAGATTACAAAAAAGATAGTATAAACACATGTACATTGATCATAAGATAAGAAATTAACCTGAATGTGATATGCATATAAAGATCTGATTCACTGGCTATTTTTCATAAAATAATTTAAAAGAAACAACTATTAATCTGTTCTCGGTCTTATCCCAATCAGGAGCGAAGAGAATATTAACCTGTAATCAAATTCTGCCAATGGAACTACTGCATGAATACTCTTGAAAATACTAAAAGAAATTCAGACATTAACAAGACCACACAGTAATCACAATATATCACATATGTTATGATGTCAATCATCAAGTTCACAACATGACATATTAGACAAATCAAAACAGCGTAAGTCGATCACTATACATGATATATCTGCATGATTCTTTGAAGAAACCATATCAAACATAAATAATGTGGGAAAAACAACAAAACCAAGCGGTACCATGAACATATATGCAAAGTATAAATACTGTAATCATATATAAGTATCACCAGTTTAAAATACTGTAACTACTGATAGCAAACTGCCTCCAGTCACAGGAATATCAAATAGTAGTCTTGTCTTCTTCTTTCCCAAACTATCGACCCCCCTCATTGGCTGATAATTCTGGTTCTTTTATGGGTGATGGACCATTAATTATTTCCTGAAATGTTGAGTCAATCCCTGCAAATCCTCTTGCTCCTTCATCATGATCTGACCAAACGAACATTTTCGATCTTCGTTAAAACTGTATGGTGACCTCAAATGTTCCCGAAAACTAATGTATTTCCTTCTATTTTTAGTGAAAAATCTGAACAATCTCGAACCCCTTGATAATTCTGAAGCGTGCTCTTCTTCAACGAACTGGCTATTACGCTTTCCATGATTCTGGTCTCTCCTCGGTATCCGCGCATGGAAAAAAAAAACAAAAAAAATCTATTAAAAGAAAGAAGTGTGGACAGAATTTACTCATGAGAAAATAAACAGCTTAGCTAACCAATGATCTTTCCATCTCGATCAATAAACATGTTGACAGTTTATTTTACTGCTATTTATGATCCTCACTATATGGTGAATCTCTCCATAATTGAAGTCGATCCTTCCTTAGAGAGAGCAATAAGGGTACCAAATTGGGCTCAGTATAATTGCTGGCAACGAATGGTGAGATCACAGAATAATTTGATCGTGATTCTCTATGTTTTGACCACAGTATCCTCCTTCGCGCAAGAGTTTTAACAAACTGGAACATATTCCTCGTTTGCTGAGAGCATAATTTGCATAAGATCTATTCTAATAAGTCATTCTTTGATAGATAGAAAGTATGAAAGTATTTGGTTCCGTTATTTCCTCAATGCTGGCGATCTAGTGGAAATAATCTCAATGCGTTGGCATGAATCCAGCTGTGTTGGCGTTTTCAAAATGCATATAAATTTTTTAACCAAACATAACTAAATGTGAGAACATAATTTCAATCCACATGTGGCGTTGAACTCCATAAATCAAAGCGGCTTTATTCCTTTCGGTTATTGCACATCAAAGTTTTGATGATATTCATCTTTGTGACAAACGGAATGATCTACCTTGAACTCGGAATGAAGCACCTTGACGTTGCAATTTCATGTCGTGACAGATTTAGGTTGAAGTGATCCAAGCCCCAATTGCCATTCTGTTTTTTGACGTTGAATTAATCATGATTTCCCTTTGGTAACGAACATGTAACTTCTTCATTATATGGCTGTTTTCCTTTTTTTAAATATGAAATACAAATCCCATAACCCATAGTATTAACCTCGACCTTTACATGCAATAATAAAGATGACATATGAAGCCCATTATAAAGATCAAGATCAAATAATAAGGTTGTGTTATGCATAATTCGTAGATTGAACGAAAAGCCTTAGGAATATAATTCGAATGAACTTTGATAAGGTGCCAAAAATACAATAGTCAACCTTCCAATTTCAAAACCTTATCAATATTTACGATAACAAAATCACATAATAAAATCAAATGATAAATATTTGAATGAGATTTCAAGATTAGGTTATGACAAGTTATTAACACTTATCCCTTGATTTTCAATGCAAATCCACTTAAAATAATAATTTCAAAGTAGTGATTTTGTCAAATAATCCATAGTTCGCAAAGGTTTTCTTAAAAAAAACATTGAATTTCATTGTTTCAGTAGCTTCTGGAATGTCACCATTTCAGTAGCTGTTAATTCTTTAGGTTTGCTATATGAAATTCAAACATTTCATCAAAACAAAATACAATTTTGTTTGATGAAATAATGTTTTTTTAAGGCTGTTGAGTAGAGGCACAACATATCCCTACAGTTCAGTTTGGTCGATTAGATCATATCCATTCGATTCCTTTATTCAGGCTATATTAATTAGGCTTTCACTAAAGGATGGCTGTAATAAGACCTCTACATGTGTATATATGCTCAGTGTGGATAGGTACTGGCCACATTCTAGGATTTTTTGTATTTAGAGTTTGTAGCAGATATAGATATTTCAAATTTATTGATTTTTATATTTGTTGTCAAAGTGAGAGTCGCTTTTCCCCTCCGCAATTTTGTCGAACTATCGTCAGGTAACTATTGCGTGCCTTCCATCTTCTATTCTTTTCATTATATGCACACACATTTTTTCCAGGCCATTGTGCTTTATGATTAAGTACACCTAGAGGCTACCTGTCTTGCATCCTAATGGTTTTTTTTTCAGTCCTCGCAATATTCCATTTCTTACTATTTTTACCTGTTAATGCTTCAAAATTTCGATGCTGGCATTACGTTGTTATCGTTCACTGCTCTTATACATGATTTCTCTTTCCTCTAATGCTGCTGCTGCACATAGGATCAAGACCTCTGACCATAATTGCGTGCACTGCATACTGGACAGTCTATTTGTTTTTTTAGTAGAAATAATGGCATTGTAATATAGGTAATGAATCAGTCAAATAAACAATGGCCTGTCGTTTTGCCAGAGCCTATGTAAAAAGAACTATAATTAACAGTTCTGAGATAAGGGTACTAAAACAATTTTGAGGTAAGATGTCATGGGTACTGCTTTTAGCCCTTTATATCTCACTTTAGTAGTTATATCAAATGCACAAGATATAATACATGAGCCAATGTAGATTGATGCCCATGTTCAAATTGGGATTGTTTAATTAGTAATTATTAACCCCTCCTTCACCATTCCAAGAACTAGTCTTAGTATTTAAACAGTGGAATCAAATATCCCATAAACTGTTAATTTTGCAATCCAATGTCAAACTCAGACCAAAAAATATGCTTGAGCATATAAAATCATCACCATGAACAATGACAACCATAATAAATCTGATTTTTTTATAATGACTTTTCTCAGCCGTTTGTGTAATGATATTCCATGTGGAGTAAGCTATCTTTAAATTCTTGGATTGGATGGTTAAGTAAATGGGCATGTGAAGGTTAAATCAAGGATCTTTCTTTTGGAATTTGCACTTGAATTTCCTCATTGAAAGGGAACAATGTCTTAACTAGTCTGTATGGTGTCCTGCCCAGGTCCGCAGTTTTTGTAACTTTTTTATAATGTTTACATCAGTCTTGATTGAAGTGCTTTGGATTCAGTAAACAAAAAATAACTTACAGAATGTGCAAGCTAAGATATCACTCCTATTGAATCAGCTAACACATGGTAATGTTTAGAAGAATTGCACATTTAATGTTGAGTAATGATTCATAGTCAATCTAATCTGTGCGAAGACCTCATGAGCAGGCAGTAGAAATATAGTCAACTGATCACAATCGAACTCTTCTACTCAATTTACATTGTTTTGGAACATCTTGAAGATAGAAAGCTTATGCCCCAAAGCCATGATAATTGAAGTTTGCTTATGCTGTTATTGAGCTATTTTGTAAGTGCTCATGCCTTTGGGATGGAAACATGGTGAGAACAGGTCTGAACAGAAACCCACATTTAATAACCATTTGCATGATTGAAATGGACTTGACATTTTTTGGAAAACACATGATTGCATTTATATACTGGGAAAGTACTCTTTGAAACAAGAAGACCGATTCTCATCTTTGCTCTTGAGTTTCTCATTTGGCAGAAATGATGATGTGGTGACAGGAGCATAGCAATTATCTATTCCTCACCATATTACTGCAGTCTGCTACAGGAGCTATTGGAGCTACATGCAACTACATTTAAATGAAATTAAATAGTAAAATGGTAGTACTGCAGTACTATGATCAATGGTCTGTTACACAAAACAAGTCATGCCTCATAATAGATAATCAATTTTATTTTAATAAGAAGATTGTTTTTTATGGTATCGATCATTCCTCATGGCCAGAGTGGAAGAAGAGTGTAGTGGGATTTCCATGATATGCTGAAATTCCATCCCAATTGAAGGAGAAGGCTCCAAGACCCAAGCCCTTGTATCTTGGACCAATTTGATTAAATGTGATATTATGTGGCCATATCCAACAAACCCATCAGTTTGGAGTGAGAAACTGCTATCTACATTTATATTTTCTACATATCACGATAACAGTAAATATGAAGAACACACTATTATATGGATAAAAGATGCTTTGCCTTTTACTTTCAAAGAAGCGATATGCATAGACTCTGATTTGTTAACCATTAAGAAGATGGCAAGATGCATTGCCTTTTTATGTTAAGATTAGAGATGGGCTTGATTTGTATATGCAAGGGTGGGTTTGATTTATGGATTACAAGAAATACAAATTAAGGATACAGAAACAGCTTTGTTGATTTCATACTACAATAGATCTCTGCCTTAGTTCTCCATAAGACCTTAAGTTTTTGAGCTCTAAGTATGTATTGACCTTGCCAACTTCCTATTCTGAATCTCTTTTTCAAGATTTGAAGGGGTCAAGCCACTATTGTGATCAACATAAAAGAAGCAATGGGATTTTGGTTAAAATGCATGCATATTTTTGAAATTTGTATGCATCTTTATCTTCCCCAGGCTGTGCTATCGGGTTTCTTTGCATTTGTTGCTATTTCTTCTTAGTTGTGTAACAATTTCAGGGACACTGTTTTCTGTGCTTTATGTATTGTAAATGCTCCTATGGCACGATTTTTTGGAATTTTTATTCTTGTACTTTCTTGTATTCTATAGTTAATGTAGCCTTATCTAACATGCCTGGTAGCTAGATATAGGCCTGGTATTACCTTTGTTAGAAGATGGCAAGATCTGTCTTGAAAGTTGAGAGTTCCATTTTTTGCTGTAAATGTGGGAAAATACACAGCAGGCATTAGTTTGGTTATTACTTTCAATAAGACGTCAAGATGGATCTAATATGAGGTTTCATGCAGTACATTGATGTCAATAAACTTGTAAAAGGGCGACCACTGGACAATCTAGAGTTCATGCAATGGTTAAAGAGATACTGTGATTCAGTAAATGGTGGAATCATGAATAGGTATCTTTTTTTCTGTTCTCTTTTCCTGCTTTTTGGTTTTTTCTGGATTTTATGGCACTACAATAATGGGCATACTTGTTTACATGTTAGTGATACATTTGTTAATCAGTTTTTGATTCTGTGCCTTTTTAGTTACAATGCACTGGAACGAAGGGAGTTTTGCAAAGGTGGAAAAGAAGTTAACAAGAAAGCAGCTCCAGTAAACCCTTCAAGCAAGGGCAATGCACCGGGGTCTAAAACTGCCACAGTTGCTAGTTCTCGGTGAAATGATCCTCCAGTTCCAGTTGTGAATGTAGCTACTAAACATTCTAGGACAGGGTCAAATGCTGGATATGGGTCTGTACCCTTCCAAACAGCCTCAACTGAGGCACCATTTTATGGGTCTGCAATGCCCAATACTGCATCTGCAAACGTAGCCCAGATTCAGGCTCTCAATGAGCAGGTAAAAAAGATTACTCCATTTAAAGTCTCTTGATGTTTGTGTTTTTGTTATTCATATTTTCCTGTTGTTTTA
>LPNX011023819.1:39406-94464 GCA_001517045.1 Pseudotsuga menziesii
AATTTACTAGCCATATACAAACTTTTGTCTAGAAATGTTTTCTGCATGAGTTTAATGGAGTGACAAATATCAGATTTTGATACCTGTAATTTTGAACAGATAGTTGCAGCAATACAGAGGACTCTATATGATGTTGATGATAGTCCAGCTGTAATTGTTGAGGCACAAGCAATAATATACAAGTCATCCAATCCATCCGATGAAAATGATGACAACAAGGCAAGAGAGAGATTAACAAACGTAAATTAGCAAGGACACCTGAGGTTGAAGATGCTACGAAGTCTAGTCTTTCCCCTAGACAGTGAAGGAACTCATGTGAAGAGTCTAACACCATAGATATATACCAGAGTACTTCACCTTTGAAGATGCGTTAATCGGATGATAAAATAATTTCTTCTCTTATTCAATATCTGGAGGAATCCTATCAGCACTGGTATGATCTATGCAAAGAGACCTCTTGTTTCACTGATTGGAGCAGGGCTGCAAGGAATGGGCAAAATTGTGCCCTGAACAAACAGTTTGCCATGAGCAAATCTTCTCTTTTAATTGTTCTAGTGCAATTGTAGTAATTGATGAGATTATTAGTATGATGACATGCCAATGCCAAATGGTTAACATGGTTTTGGGATACCTTCATGATGGTACCCTGTTATGGTCAGTTTTAGATGGATACCTTCAGTCTTTTCAATGTTGCTTCTAGTTGGGTGTACCCTGTTATGGTTAGTTTTAGATGACTGAGAGATTAGGTGTGAATGTCCTCACTCTTGTTTTTCAGGTTTCTTGACAGAGCAGGGCATGTTTTCCAATAGGCCCTTTCAGGTTTCTTGACAGAGCAGGGCGTTTCTTCCAATTCTAGGCCCTTTCTGAAATGTAATGGGTGTGGAATGGCAGCTTTCAGGAGGCAATTTGCGAATTACTTAACAAGGTTGCATCTTCTGCCCGTTCAAAGAAGATGGTATGCTTTAACAAACTGAAAAGGTCTTCCTGGAATAGAATGAGAAAATGAAATGAAGCTTATAGGCCACTCTTGTATATTCTTTGCCATTTGTATCATGGCAAGTGAAATTAATTCTGTGATTGATTGTAGGCTTGGAAGAGGAGCTATGTTTGACTTTAGATAATAAGGCTATAAAAGAATATGTACATGTGGAGAGAAATTCATTGTAGTTTTGGGCTGTGACTGGGTACAAGTGTTTTGAGATGCACATCTTGAATACCAGGCAGAGTAGATAATTCTTCGGAAGGTCTTTTTAATATTTTGTCTTGGGTTTTATTACTTTAATGCCACAAGAGTCCATCTAAATGTCTTTCATTGTATATATTACAGCTTCCAATTTCAGATCAATTGTTTTTGAATACTTCATTTATTTTTCCTGCTTGCAGCAGCACTCTTCAACTTGCTATGATGACTCCACTATCCAGGTACTACTCTTGGATCACGTTTTACTGTGATCCCAATTTTTTAACAGACAACTGGACGAATTCTAGGGTTCTCATATATATGATCAAGAACAATCTTTATATGGTAAAAAACATGAAGAATCAGCTTATCAAATCTCTAAATATTCCATTTTAATGGAGGATATCTCCTATGTTTTTCATCAGTTAAACATGGTGCATCCCTAATGTTTTTAATTGTTTAATGGATATGCCCATTCTGGTCTAATGATTTGTCTTGTATTTTAGATGTTTTAGCAAAATGATTATGTAACTTTCTGATATCACATTGTTTCTTCGTTAAGTACAAGAACAAATCATTTCCTACTGCGACAGGGGTCATGTAAGCATCTCACCCACCTCTTTCTTTGTGCTACAAGTACATATATACAAAATACCAGGTTTGTTCATGTACTGAATTTCCTGAGGACTATTTGAATCTCGTCTACTATTGCTGCTTAATTTTGGACCCTTTGAGCAATTGTTCATTTTTTCACCATAAAGTCTCATCAGTGGATTACTGATTCCTCCGCAATTCTTCATAGAAACTTGTTGATTTGTCTTTGTTGATAGAGAACCTATGACTAGCCAAAAGACTAAAAAAACCATCTAAGAGATTCTGGCAGTGATGCATACAGGTTTGGAGATGGAAAAGATGGTTTGATTGCAGCATTGACTCTGACACATGCCACTCAGAATAATGCAGATCCTTTGCTCCAAGGAGCTTATGTAATTGCGATTCGGGTCATCTTGTTAGAAATGTTCCCAGAGAAAAACATCTCTGGTTTTTGCTGTTTATTTAATGTCTATTGAAACTGCTTGGCTTTTAGCATTACATCTAGCCATTTTAATCATAAACCTTTTGTCAGACATATTATTTGTTCAATGCTTGAGCATGGATAGAGGGATTCTAGTTGGTGTTCCATGCCTATGGGAATGACTATTATCTTTATTTAAGGTACAAAATACACTTGCCATTGATTTTATTGTTAATTAACAATCCTCTAGTACACTCCACTGCTAAAGAAGGATATTTTGTAATCATAGGCCTAGTGCCATAACTAGAGACAAATGCCAACCTGATGAAACCTAGGAAAGGCTAGTTGGTGGGAGCTATCTTCAATCAAGATTAGTCAAGTTATTGTAGTTGTTGCTACAAGAATGGGGAAAGCTTTAGAGAGGTTGAAGTGTATGCCCTCATAATTGGATAAAACTATTCATAGATGATAGAATTTAGAACTTGTGAGTCCAAAGTGATTGGATGCTCGTTGTAAGGCTAGCAAGAGGGCAAATGGAGAAATTGCAAGAGAAGTAAATGACTCTTAACCGAGGCAAAATAAATCTCTAAGTTGTTTGAATAATAATGTAGGAGCATGCCCCTTAAAACCATATTTACTAAGTTCGAATTTGAATTTAAATATGGATAGGTATGATATGGAAAAAATGTGTAAAAAATCTAACATGGAATTTTTTTGAGTATTCATCTAAATAATACAAATACATTTTTGGTGAATTTCAGCCATAAAGTTCAAAGTCAGTCTGGTTCAATTTGGTCAAAAACTCATTGACTTCACTGAATTGTAACTGAGGTGAATAATTCTGCTGATTGGAATTGACCTGAACCTCCAGTTTGGATGAATTTGGTAACTATTCTTAAAACCATGCCAAGTTGGTCGATATGTTGACATTAATGTTTAGTTGTAGACAACTTAAGAGTGTGAGTCATATTAGAATGTTGTAAAAACTAGTAAACCCTATGACATGGGAGAATAACAAAGCCATGGATCTAAGACTATGCAAAATAGAATACGAGTGAATGAAGAGAATCGAGTACAACATATGGATAGGACATCATTAGAGTATATTGTAAGGGAAGGTGTTGTATGTAAGAGATTTAAGGAACGTCTCAAGGTATATGCCATGGCACTTGGTGTAGAGGAATCTAACTAAATATGGAAAACTGGTGGAAAAGCCAAAGACAAATGAATTTTATAAACACATGTACTCTATGTAATTAATTCATGGCCCTTTTATGAATTAGAGTGCTAGTTACTTGAATATATTTTATGCTTTGTTGATATTGTGTGACAAGGTTATGCATAAGTTATATTAGAGCCATGGAGATGTGTGAGTGAGCAAGTTTGACATGCTCCTATTTGTTTATGTTGTTTTTTACAGCTGCTGTGTAAAGCTAAGTGAAGGGCTTCTTGAGGCTAAGGGAAGCCATGTGAACTGAACCATGAGAACATATCAGCATATGAATTAGTGAGCACAAGAATAGAGCCTTGTTGAAAATGAGTGAGGTGAGATTTGTATATGAAGTCTACTTGAGTGAGTGAGCAAGTTTGACATGCTCCTATTTGTGTATGTTGTTTTAGCAACTGTTGTGAGAAGCTGAGTGAAGGGATTCTTCAGGCTATGTGAAGCCATGGGAGCTGAACCATGAAAGTATGAGAGTCATGAGAACATATAAATTAGTGAACATGAGAATGGAACTTTGTTGAAAACGAGTGAGGTGAGATTTGTATATGGAGTCTGCTTGAATGATGTTATGTTTGCATAAGAACTAAGTTTTGAAGAACGATTATGTAGGATTGAGATGCTTGTTAGGTTGTGAGGATTGTTGGCCTTTGTGAGAGAGAACTTGAATGCACGCAGTGAATTTTTTACGAGGGTAGACCTGTGGTAGTTTTGAGAGCATTTTGAATGAAGCTTTTTGTGTGTGTTATTCTTTCCTAAAAAATTGCAGTTTTTCTCTACTTGTGGAGTTTATGAGCCCTTGGAATATTGAAAGTTGTCTTAAAATTACTTGCAAAGTGAGGAAGCTTTGGTTCAACTGTGAAAGAAGTAGAGCTAGGCTCTCCACTTAAGATTGTCTCTCTATGTAATATAAATGTTCAACTAGACTGAAACAAAGGAGCACTAAAATATGCGTGATTGTCGATGAAAGCATTTAAAAGTCTACTACAACTGAAAAGGCCTCTCAGCCTTTGGAGTTGGATATATATCTAGTGTCAACATCTTGAAGCAGTTACTGAAGTAGTTACACACTACTGTTTGAGATTGGTACAAATAAACCCTTTCTTATTTGTTTTGACATCATGTGAGACATTTTAATTCCTAATAAAGTGATTTGTCTAAGGGCGCCTATCAAGTGTCGCCCTTTCTTGTGTTTAGTTTTTTTTTCCCTTAGGTAGAAATATAAAGGGGTATAAAAAATGTACATGAAAAAATGGATACATGCAATATATAGGGAAAATAGGGGTTTTTTAAAATCGGCAAGGCATATTGGGAGTGGGTTAAAAAAAATGATTTTTGGAGGTATTTTCCAATATTTTTTGAAAATAGGGGTATTGTTTCATATGCCACGAACGAACGTGCTATGGCATAGTTTCACTAAGTGAAGAACCCGTGCCTCAAACGATGAGGAATATTAAGAAATCAATTATTGACGAACCTCTTATCCATCTTATCATTTGGATAAGAAATGATGATTTCATGGATGAAGAAGATGATGAAGCAGAATGATCAAGAAGGAGTCTACCCACGTAACAAACAAAAGATAAGTATTCAATTGTCATTTAATGATATTGTTTTGTTATGCATTTGATTATATTCAGTTGATGTGTTGTTTGCATGCATGTGATGGGTAAGTAGCTCTTGGTTCTATATCCATTGTTACTTATCTAGAATGAAACCTATTTGTTGACATATTGGATTAGTGCACAATCTCAATGATGTCATGGCAGAGATGGAAGGCATATAGAAAGTTTCTATGAGATATGGATGAATGTTGTATTGGATAAATAGTTGCATGATGCATAGGAATTTGTCGTTATGCATATGTAGTTCTAACCATGCAACTGGTGCATTTGAATTGTAGGAAAGGTCCTGTACAACCTCCTAAAAGAAAATAAGGATGAGACTTGTTCCGAAGAACAAGTGATGAAAACTCAATAAACATGAATCTGAAGCTCCCACGGTCAGAGACACCATGACGAAAGAAAGAGCTTCAGAGAACGGTAGATCCACCTCGAAGGATGAAGACCGCCATGGGTATGAGAGATAACTCAAGATGAAGAAAAGAATGCTATGAAAGAAGCTATAATCAAAGAATAACAGTTGATTATGGGGAATGATGTATACAATATGATTTCGAGACATAAAGGGAAGTACGTAGTATCTTCCATATGGATCTGCAAGAACAAGTGTACAAAGCAAGAATCGTGATTTACCTCAGAAAGAATAGACTATGACATGACATACTCTATTGACCAGTATATATCAAGCATAGAATCACCTGTACAGAATGAAGAAGGAAGATAATACCCCACTTCAAGGGGAGTGACTATAGAAGATATCTGAGTTCGACATGGTACGACATGATGGACAACTTCCTGATGGATCGAGACTTTACCAAGAGTAAAGTGGGTTCCAACCTTCAAAGTTGAATGCAGAAGACTAGGATATGTTGATGATCTGATTGCATTGCATAGGTTGATTGCCGCGAACAACTTTGCTAGCCATAATTCTAGCACCAATTCGCACCGTCTGTGAGTTGATACTGTCGATGCAATACGCATGACCATCCCATTGTAACCCGAAGCACTCCTTCAGCTACTTTGCAAGCATTTTTTCTGTATCTCGTCCACAAATATATTGCGTTGGGTCCTCCCTAGCCTTAGGTAACCCAGTAATGTTGGTAATCAAGTCGACAATAACCAGGATCGGCATAGTCAGCCAAAGCGTTCCTCCATGGAAGCATGCAAAAAGTTGCTTTACACATGCATGTGCTTCATTCAAACGGCCAAAGTGGGGCATATTTATGAGCCCCAACAATCCATATTTCTCTAAGCCACTAGCCCATGGCTTCAAAATTTGTTGAATGGGGCCACCAAGTGCTGCCATAACAGACTCATAGGGCTCGTTTCGGACATCTTTAAGCAACAGTAAGTCATGTTTGTCGAACTTGAGCCTGATCAAAGCAGGGATGATATCTATGGAGCATGTCATCCCTTATAGCAGTGGTGGCAACTTGGGTGGGTACTTCTGGTTTTTCGACAGCTACCGTGGCTTAGCACCTGGATGCATGGGAGCAACGTATCCCAAAATATCATTCACCGAGACACCGAGGGGCGCTGCAGACTCAACCGCTCCTGATCTCGATGTCCCTATTTGGGCAGTGCATTCTCCCCGCATTCACATAGAGGTGCGAGTTTTTCGCTTCTCAAGGGGTGTCAAACTGGGTCTCTGTGCCTGTCATTTCCTCTTTGGAATGGACAATGAACCCACTGGCATACTCATAACTTCCTCTTCTACAGCCATGGGCCAAACAAGGGACTTGTATTCACTTGAAATTTCGATGGCGTTAAGTCCGCTCAACATCCCTTACCCCTCAAATCCAGAAGATACACTTGACAGCATGAACTATGCTCAACACTGAGCTCAATACTCTGCACCAAACTCACCTTCGACTTCACCTCTCACAACTGCATAATTCCAACCAAAGCCTCCTACATAGTGTTTTATAATCACCTCTAACTCCAAGTCCATCATTACCAAATCTAACTGCACCATTATTGCCAAATCCATCGGTGATCTTATGCGGCTAACGGTCAGATCACCCATTAATGTGGGTCACTTCAACAAGCGTCACCAACCAACTGGTTTAACTACCTGCATTTATTACTTGATTTGACCATCTCGCAGCTCAACGACTGTCGAGAATGTCGACCAACTACTGCCAACAACTGTATATTCTTTGCGCAGCCTCACTCCCAAGGCTCACCGCTTTCTGCTGAACTCAGAAATGTTTTTTTTTAGCGCTTCAGGTGGTGTGCATCACCAACCCCGTTCTATAGGGATTCAAGCGACTCCCATTAATGAGCTTTAGTAACACAGCACCATCTAATTGCTGCAACTGCACAGTGCCTCCAAATGTAATAGACTGAACAAGATAGGGACCTAGCCAGTGCATTTGTAACTTACCTGGATGTTTGATAAACTTACTATCATATAACAGCACCAAATCTCCTACCATGAACTGTTTGTGCTTAATATGGTGATCATGCCATGCCTTCTGCTGATCTTTCACAACATGTTGCTAAAATCATGTGATGAAGCGATCCTCGTCGAGCTGAATCAGCTGCACAACCCATGCTTCTAATTCCTCTGCATCCGCGATACCCGTTGCCACGGCAATGCGCAAGCTGGGAACAGTGTACCCCATCGGCATGACTGCCTCTTGCCCATAAACCAACTTAAACGGTGTGTGACCTATGAGCCATTTGCAGGTAGTACGATAGGTCCATAAAACTGTAGGAATTTTCAAATCCTAGTCATCACGGTTGGTGTTACATACCTTGGTCAATGTTGTCTCCAAAATTTTGTTGAAGGCCTCAACAGTACCATTTGCCTACAGATGGTAGGGAGTACTTCACTTATGTTGTACCTGAAGCTCCTCAGTTAGCACTTTTATTGTTTGATTGACAAAGTGACTACCTTGGTCGCTCATCAGGATTTGAGGACACCCAAAGCACATCAAAATGTTCTAAAAAATGAACCACGCTACTGTCGTGGTGGTACAATCAACAACTGGTGCAGCCTCCACCCATTGATTCAGGTAGTCAGTTGCAGTGATAATATAACGGGTGCTAGTGCACTTACCTAGTGGATTGATAGGACCCACAAAGTCAACAGCCCATTTATCAAATGGTTGCAAAGTCACCTGTGGTACCAATGGCATCTCGTCTCTTTGTGATGGTTTACCAACCCGTTGGCATACATCACAGCTCCTGGCATAGTCTATGGTATCGTTATGCAATGTGGGCCACCAAATCCCAGCATGCAGCACCTTCCAAGTAGTGGCATGGCCTTCGCAGTGACCTCCCGCAACACCTACATGTGCTTCCTCAAGAATGGGACCCTGTTCATGTGGTAAGATGCATCGTCGCAATATCTCATTCGGTCCAAGTTTATAGAATTATCTTGCAATGAGTGCAAAATCGGAAGCTTTGACGACCATCTGCTTCTTCTGGCTAATCGACATATCTGCAAGGGCGAGGCCAGTAGATAAAAACTGAACAATGGGGCCATAGTAATCATCTGCAATTTCAACTCTGAATAATGGTGCATCAGGTAGCCCATCATCAATATTAGTTGGTTCTTCACCATTCTCAATACATGAAAGATCATCTGGGCTAGCATTCAACTGTCCTGGCTTTACCACTATTTCAAAATCAAATTATTGGAACAAAAGCAGCCACCTGTAGATTCTCCCCCCCAACACAAGCTTATTTACTAGGTATTGCCAAGATGAATGATCAGTGAACATCTTAAAGTGTCCACCCAACAAATAATGCCTGAATTTTTGTAGAGCATATACCATCGCCAGGCCTTCCCTTTCAGTCGTGGTGTAGTTTCGTACAGCAAACGATAACTTCCTACTGGCATACGCTATGGGACGATCCAAGTCACCTTTGCCTGGTTACGTAAGAACAACCCCCTGCTCAGTAGAAGAGGCATCAACGTGCAGATGGAATTTTGTGTTCCAGTTAGGAAAAACTAGTATGGGTGCAAAGGCCATCTTGGCCTTCAAATTGTCGAAGCTTCCTTGACATTCCTAAGTCCATTCAAATGCGGCATCTTTCTTTAGTAGCTTCTCCATAGGAGCGGTAATCGCAACATATCCCCTGATAAACTTGCGATAGTATCCTATGTGGCCCAGTGTTGCTCAGAGCATTTTTACATTCGTCGGTGGTGGTAAACTGAGGATCAGTGCAATCTTTGCCGGATCTGCCAACAGACCTTCTTTGCAAACAATGTGCCCAAGTAATATACCGAAGGGTGCACAGAAAAATACATTTCTGGAATTCAATGCAATCTGATGCTGTCGACATTGTTCCAGCATTAGTCGCAGATTGTCCAGGTAATCTTTAGCCAAACCATAGATGGTCCAGTCATCCATATAGATCTGCAGGAACTTTTGAATAAAATCCTTAAATATTGTGACAACGATGCGGGAGAATACGGTGGGGGAATTTTTCAGCCCAAATGGCATGAGGGTATACTAGAAAAAACCCCACTCTATGACAAATGTAGTCTTATGGCAATCCTCCTTCACGATCCAGATCTGGTGGTAACCTGAAAAACCATATATGAAGGAATATACCTCCTGGCCTCCTACGACTTCTAAGACTTCATCTATGAAAGGGGTCAGGAATGGGTCATGCATACATGCGTCGTTCAATTTTCTTAGATCGACACAGATGCAGATTTCTCCAGTCTTCTTTTCTTGGACCACCATCAGGCTTATCCACTCTGATTCTTCTACCAACTCGATGATCCCAGCATCAAGCATCTGATCAAGCTCAGTTTTCACGTGATCCTTATACCACAGGTTCAGTCTATACGGCCTCTGGCGGACTGGCTTTACATCTGGCTTGAGCGGAATCTTCATTTCTCCCAAATCACCCAGGATCCCCTTCATCTTAGAAAATCGCATGGGCAACGGATCCTGGAATTCATGCAGTAGATCTGTGATTTTGGCTATCGTCTCTTCTCCCCAATAGTCCCCAACATTGGCAAATTTTGGGTTTTCTGCCGTCCCAATATCAATTTTCCTAATGTGGAGCGGCTGGTTCATCGAGTCTGTCGACATGTCAGGAGCTGCGACACCGTGACTTCCCTCAGACTCTGGTATATTAACATTCTGTAGCTCGTCGTCGCCTTCAGGTTCCCCAGACAAGTTGTAGCACATTATCATGGATTGTATGGAGCAATTTGCATGGGGATCAACTATGTATGCGACAGGGGTGAATTTTAGTACTATGTCACGGATAATATGTAAAGCATTACATACCTCATCATCAGCATTGTGGAATTGAAATGTCTGCACGAAGCGAACTGACAACTCCTCCCAAGTGGTAACGGTTATGCGCAACTATGCTTCTACATACCAGGATCATGGAATTTCTTCGAGAGTATGAACAAAAGCATGAACCCACTCATCTCTAGGCCACAATGTCCATAATGTCTGACATTCTATCAAATGGCTGGTGGGGTCATTTTGTCCATCATATCTCCCAACATGGTAAACATCTACGTCACCAAAACGGACCATCATCAATCTCTGGCACTACTCCCAATCGTGGATCGTTCGTTTGTGTGTCGCCCACCAACGAACCAAGGTAGCCTTTAGTGCTATGTCAAGAGCCAATATCCTTTGCGGTTCCAACACTTTATTTTCAAATTCTTGAAATAACTCATAGAGTCCTGGCAGTTTTTCATAAATGGGAAACTCGACCATCTCACTTGCAACATGTTGGAGAGACTACATAATTAACCCACACTTCTGGAATGATACCTCATGCAACCGATTCTGCCAATTTTCAAGGGCATCATCAGAATCTAAGGATGCGGAACTTACATTGCGCCATCCAAGTTCACTGTCGACAGTGGGATGGATGTAGTCCTCAGAAATGTTGTATGCATGATCCCAACTTCTCCCAACTTCATCCTTCACTAGTTCAATACAATGCCATCCTTCTTGAGGTTCCATAGGAGCAATGACCCTAACATCCTAGTTCTCAAATGTCATAACCCAGTTTTTGAAGTTGATAACTACCATGATATCATTAGCCCACCCAATTCCTAATACTATTAGATAGGAACCACCATCCTCTACAACTTCTATCACATCAAATTTAGCACGTGTTTTCATACCTTCAATGTCGACAACCAAATTTGAAACACGACCGATGGGCTGAACCTTCGCCTGGTTTGCTAACCGCAGCTGCACTAGTGACCATCCTAGCGTTGGCTTCCCCATCGATTGCCAAGTTTGCTTCATCAGAATGTTGACATCATATCCAAGGTCCAGAATGACCGAGTCAACCTCATAATCCCCAATCTGGATATTCATCCTCATTTCCTTGCCTGTGTTTCTTTTTTGCAAGGAATTCACAGCAGAATCCTTCACTGTCTTATTCAGAAGGTGCAACAATGTCTCAATCTCATCAAGGGCGTCTGAGTCCCTTGCCAGCGATAGAAAACTTTCAAAAAACTTACATAGAGTGCCATGTTGTCGTGATGGTCCTATTTCTACAGGTGGGTCAAAAGCAAAAGGCATGTCAATAACTAGTATCTTACCCGGATTCCTTCCAATCGCCTACTTCGCTTCAAAGAAAGTGTCTTTTTCTGTTGCAATATCAAATGCAACCTTTTTCTTGCCATGAATTCGAATAGGTTGTCGTGGTCCATCATCACCAATTGTCGCACCAGCACGAGTGACAATCCCAACACCATCATCCTACATCCTAGGTTCTGCATGGATTGCTGCAAATGTCGATCCTTGATGCAAGTTCTGGGCTTGAGCTCCCGACTAACTCATAGCTTGATTCATTGGTATATTCTGAGCCTAGGGTGTATTTTGAGTAGGAGTCTGCTTCTGCGGTGGGATCTGACCTTGCAGGGGGGGATGATTCTACACTTGGAACAGAGGCTGGTTCTGATTCTAGGTGTTCTGCAATTAGGGAATATGGCTAGCCTGCCATTTCACGATTAACTGAGGACATGTTGAGGCCTGGAAATTCACAGGCAACAACAGCAAGGGATTCTCCCCAGTCAACGTTCCCAACTAGCCCGTTGACTATTTGGTATAGGAAATCCGTCCGGTTTGCGGTCCGACTACCGTAGGTCAAGTAACAAAAACAAAGGTTTTACCGGTTGCGGCCCGGTCCACCGTGTATTTTTGTATTTTTGACTTAAGGATGATATGCATATGCCTAATTAACCATGCAGGGTGGTGAAGGATGCAGGGAGCAATCACAATGTGATGCGCAGGTTCTTACCTCTCGTCTTAGGCTCACAAGCATCAAGATCACGTATGCAGCAATGAAATAAACTAACTATCTATCTACCTATCCCCGGGGAGCCAAATTGTAATTTATTTATGAGTAATGTGTATTATTCATGCATTATAAATAGAAATTACAGATAGCTGATATTCCTACATACAACACATGAACGATTAAAGATATTTCAACAATTAGATAGCCAATTGTTTTACAAACAGCATACATTACTCATGGTGGTAATTCCACAAAATAAACCAGAAATCATTTAAACGAGAACATAGGTTCAGAGAGTTAGAATGATCTCATGGTTAATGGACAAAACTGGAAAACAAAATAGTTCATCTTTCAGCCATCCACAGCATAACATTTGGAAATGCCACTAATCTTTCTCCAACATGCAAACCATATTTCTTTATTGCAAAGAGAAATAGTTCTTCTTACAATATCGCTTTCCAATCTAACTGGGGGAAAAAGTCCCTTTTGCCCTCTAAGTCTTCTCTATTTATACAAAAGGGTGAGACCGTTGGGCTGCCCAAAGTAACCTTTGGGCTTCCCAACTCCTCGCCTCCCCAAAATTCTCCTTTTCTTAAATTTTTTTTACAAAAAATGTTACAAATTACAAAATGACCAATCCTTCACGAGGAGGGTCCCACTTGGGTGTCTAGAAACTTTTTCCATGCCGAAGCTTCAGCAGCAATTCCTTCAAAGGCACAAGGCTCCAAAAACTAAATATTGATTTCAAACTTCTCAGCCTAGTTATTTATAGCCTCAATCCTGGCTGCACTCAACCAAAGCTGGTCATCTAAAAGCTGCACACTGACAGCTGAGTGGTCTACTTCGTTCCTCGTGATATGCTCATTAAGGGCTTTAATATGTTGCACCTTAGCTTCCTCCTCCTGGTATTTCTTCTGCAACAGCTCCACAAAGGTGTTGTGATCCGGGAAAGCATCCAGCCTCTGCTCAGCCTCTATCTGGAACCGGTTGTAGGTAGTGAGAAGTCTTCTGAAAAACTTGGTGCATAATCCTTTTGTCTTTTTAAATGCCTTCTTGAAATCTTCAGTGGTATTGATGGTAAACTCCACTAGGTCATAATCCCGCTTGAGGGCTTGTTGGTCCTTTGACGGTAGTTCTGTTGGAGTTTCTTCATCGTTTTCCAGCCTCGCCATTCTGGAAGTCAAGACTTCAAGAACGTCCTGAGATCTATCCAAAAGGTAGGAGGAGGTTTCCATGATTTCTTCTAAGCGGCCATCTATCTGTGGAACTTTGCACCTCTCCTCCTCTATAGCATTCTGCAGCTGCAGCATCCTAGCTTTCTGTGCCAAGACATGCTCTTTGAATGGCTGGAGGTTGACCTGCTGCTCCCTTGCTTCCTCCAGAGCAGTTGTTAGGGAGGCAATCTGCTCCTGATGTTTCGTGTTCTGTTCTTGGGTGTGCAGCTCACTGGCCTGCAAGATGATCTTTTGCTACTCTTCTAGCTCTTCTACCTTTTGCAGCAGCTGCTCCTTCTCCATCTTCAGCTCTTGGTATTCTTTCTGCACCTTCTCCAAGCATTCTTGTGTTGTTTCTCTAATTTTTCTTTCTACTTGGAGGAGCTGCAATTCAGCCTTAGAAGACTTCATCTCCCTCTACATGTCTTCATACTTTCTTTTCAGCCTATTGCTTTCTTCCCTTTCTTTCCTCAAGGTTTCTTTCAACTGAGCAGAGGATTTCTTAGATAACTCTAAATCAGTCATTACCTTGTCCATGTTATCCTCTGAGGCATGGATTAGCATAGCTCTGGCCCTCAGGGTGAATCTTGGGTCTCGATCTATTCCCAACACAACAGCCGTATCCGTTATCATTTTTCCTGGTAGTCTTCCTGCCTCAACTTTCTTCTCTATTCTCTTTACTATCCTCTTTGTTTCCCGATCATAGAAGACAGTGTTGAAGTCAGGGATTTCTTCTCCCTTTTTCTGAACAAAAGGAACTAGCTTGAGTGTGGGGACCACAGGTGTTCTGGCAGCAGGCACTTGTGGGTCCTGGACCTCTGGGTTTTCCATATCCTGAGTCTGTCCTCCAGCTGTACCAGCGGCTGACTGTTATGTCTCTGTTTGTGTCAGTTTTCAGCCTTTCTGCTTCCTGCTTTTGTATCTCCTCATCGAGCTTTCTCTTTGCTTCTTCTGCTTCTTTTCTAGTTGCTTCCTCTGCTTCTTTAGTTGCTTCCTTTGCTTTCTCAGCTACTTCTTGAGCAGCTCTTCTTTTCTCTTCCTCTTCGCTATGAAGCCATCCTGCAGCTTCCTGTGCCAACCTCTGGGCTTCTTCTTTTCTTCTCTTTGCTTCTTCCTCAGCCTTAGCCTATTCATCCCCCTTCCCACCTTTGGTGGTGATCTTTTTCCTGAATCTTCTCTTCAGTGCTGTCATGTTCGTGGCATTTCGGAAGACAGATTCTTCCCTATCAAAATGGTGGGTATACTCAAAATGCACATTGTTTTCCTTGCAATGCTCGGCCACTTTACCTTGGGATTCATTTCTGTGGTAGGGCATCTCGCCAAAATGGAATCTCTCCGGTTCCTCTACAAATTCATCATCTTTTTTCACCCTAGTGAATCTGTAGCTTCCCAGCTTGAAGGGCAAAGAAGGGTACGCAGTCTTCTTATGTTCGAACAGAAAACTGCCTATTCCATCTAGGAACACTTGTCTGACTGCCTCCTTGTGTATAATATAATCAATTGTGTATTTAGGCAGCAGGGAAGGTGCTCTCGAACCTCCAAACATCGTGAAGTACAGGCCATTTTCAGTCAAGTAGTAGTCTGCATATTCCTCTATCACTTGCAGGTCCTCCTCCGACATACAATCACACTCCTTCAGGAAAATGAGTGTATATAGAGGCATAAGGAAGTGTTCACAGACTTCTCTGTAATGGCTGTGATATTTATGTGCCCACAATGGTTTGTAAGCAGCATAAACAGGTATTCTTTCCCTGTCCCAGATGCACCTAAGACCAGGGAAAGGCTGGTTGCATAATATACAGTCTATAAGTATTGAACTCATATAAAATTCAGACCTTTTCTGAGACTCTCCTCCCAAGGCTGATGCCAAGCAAGCAGAAAGACTGTTTGAGACAAGGTTGGCCCAGTTGAAAATTGTCCCATGGGTTGCAACATAAAAAATTATGGGTATCCATTCCAGTTTGAAAAACCTGCCATGAGCTCTTCGAAATATTCTGTTGAGCATCAAGGCTATGAATCTGTATGGAGCCCTTGCAGTATCATATTCTCCTGTTACTCTGGTTCTGAAATGCTTTCCAGTCAACATCACTCTTTCCATGGTTTCTACCAAGTCCATTCTAATGTTGTTTAACCAGTCATCAGATAAGAACACTTGGGCTTCTGGAAAGTGGTAGGCCAGAGCTACATATCCGGGGCTGTATGCAGCATAGCCCTGTTTGTTAACATCTTCCAGAATCATTGTTGTGACATCTACCTGAGGCAGAATCCACCCAATTACTTCAGAGCAGGGGAACAGCTCTGGTCTGGTGGCGACCTTCATCAGTGCAGATCTTTCAATGTTAGCATATATGGACTCTTCTTCCAATCCTATGTCAGGAACCTCTCTTCGGGTGATCAATCTATATATTTCCCCCCACTGGTATTCAGGTTCAACACCAGAAATGCACTTAGTGTCCTCGTATATGTATTCTGTCTTAGTGACAACTTCTACTTCTGGCTCTTCCTCAACCACATGGGCCTTCTTCTTTTGTCTCTTTGACATGGTGAGCTCTTCCTGCCATAAAATTGTAACATTAAGCCCTTTTGGCTGGGTGACCAACTGGCATACATCAATGTGCAGCGTGCCATTTCTTCTATGTTTAACATGATAGCAATCATTCAATGAAGCAAATATATGCATGTATAGCCTGAAATGGTCCTAACTAACAAAACTATTGAAACATGATGTGCATTATTCAATGACTTTGTCTAATCTAGCATGATGGAAAATAGTTATATGCAAGCTACCATTGCTTTCAATACCAACAATTCTACCAATATAATCGGGCGAAAAACATCTATATTAACATGACTAAAGCTTCCGCTCTCTGCGGGTGCCATTATCAAATCACTGCGAGGAAAAACAGAACCACTACGCAAGTCTATAAGGTGTGCCTGATCAAAGAAAAAAACCCCTGTACAAAACTACGGTAAAGAACTATGCGTCACAGTACACCCTCTTACCCGGCCCGGGTTTGAGACTGAGCACGAGTTTGGTTGCGCGGGACCGCGGAGGAAAAATAGTTGTGGTTTAAAGATACGGGTAGCACCAAACGGGGCAAACAGCCCAAACCTTAGAGAGAAAAGTGGCGGAAACCTACTTCTATCCATCATCAATACGCAGGGCGGTCTGGCGCAGACACCGTAACAGCCGTCTATGCCAAAACCCCTCAATCTCTGCACGCAGGGTCGCACCACAATGGCGGTGGGGAAAACTATTATGCGGGTTAAAAAACCCCCCCCCCCCCCCCCCCCGGCGGACAGCTATGCCACAAAGAACCAAAATATATACATGCAATCATGGGGAAAGAAATGGCCACAACACCTAACCGTGGAAAACAAAACCACCAAACGCTTAACGGAATGGGGAAAAGCAACAGAAGCCTACCTGGCACTGATGTGTAATCGGTGTGTATGGTGGGACGACGACGGTCAGGCTTCCACCGTTGACACCTGGACGAGGGTACCGGTAATGGGGTCAGAACCAGCGCGAGCGATCGACAGCACGATAACGACAAAGCACGATAGTTGAAAAATAACAATAGAATAATAACACCCCCCCCCCCCCCCCCGACCCCATATATATATGGTCAAATCTCGCGGCGGATAACATGTCGGATGGCGGACCACTTTTGGGTCGGAAACTGAAAGCAAACTTCCTTCCGCAACAGCGAACGGCCAAAGCGGCTAAGCCATCCACGGAGACATGCATGGCGGGGAAAAGTTAAAAAATCGGATGTCGGAGACATTTTTAATCGGAGGCTGAAAGTGTATCTCCTTCTGCAATGGCGACAGGCCCAAAACATAAAACTGTCCGCGAGGATAACCGTAACGGAACTTCAGAAGACTAACCTGTCGGGGGCATAGTGAAACGATAGCCGCAATGGCGGAGCCGCAAAAGATAAATCTATCCACAACGGGAATAAAATTTGAATCGAAAGACAAACTCTTAACACATTGGCATAGGTTAGCACTTCTCTTATCCGCAACGGCGAAACCAAAAGTATCTCTCCGTCCGTAACGTCGGGGTCTGAGGCGGAAAAGAAACGGCTAAACATCAGAAGGTTAATGACCTCGGCAGCCACAACGGCAGAAACGAAATAGCTTTCACAGCCGCAACGGAGGAAGCTTGAGACTTACGGGGTCGACGAGGATAGATAAGCGGGAATCGAAACCAAACAGCAATCGAAAGAGTTAACGGTTCACCGTCTGCAATGGTAGAGGAAATAATCACAAAAACTTTCGATGCAAAACCAAAAAGCATCTGACGTAAAAACCAACGTAGCGGACAGAAAGTCGAAATCACGACTTGATATTTTTCCGCAACGGCGGGGAAAGAAATGACAAGTTCTTCCGATTCGAACAAGCTGAAAATGCATCCAAAGGTAGCGATAAAGTCTGATCAAACATTAGATTGCTCCAAGCATCAAAAGAATTGGTAGGTCAATCCCAGCACTTCGAAATTCTTTATTGAATTAAATCAAGGAAAAAGAACTAAATCAAACAAAAGGAGGGTCCTAAAAATTTTTAGAATTTTGGGAAATTGTTGCAGCTGCAACAGGACAATTCTCGATGTTATGATTACTGGTTACACAATATGTACACTGCGCATAAGGACATTCTCTCTAATAGTGCCCAAATATCCCACATGTTTAACACTGAATGGATTCGTGACCTCAGCCGCTTCCTCAACCAAAGCCTCCGTCGCAGCCCCTAAAGCCTCCACAGAATCCTCCTCGGGTTCCTCCCTATTTGAACTACAGTTGAGCCAGCTGCTGCTGTGGAAGTTGCTGCTGAACATATTGTGCATCTTGTGGCTTATTATATTATGGTCGCTACACATGGCTATACTATGCTTATATGACTCTTTGCAGCTGTGGTGCAAACTGCAGCTGAGGTTACGCAGGGACGAACTATAATGGAAGCGGTGGTGTGTACAGTACCTGTACTGCTGGATGCGTTACTTGCGGTGGTGCTTGCACTGTCCAGGGTTCCTCCCTTTTCACAAAGTATGAATTGTATGTCCTTTCTTGGAACAAATCATAAGTGCGACAGTTCGTGTCATCATGTACAACTGACTGACATAATGTACATTACAAGTTCTCTGCTTTGGTAACCATCTTCTGCATGTAATCACAATTCTCATGTCGATGCCCATAGACCTAGTAGATACGACACCATGGTGCACCAACACTACTCAACGGATAAGGGGCTCCTAATAGAAAATAATTTCGAATTGTCGAACATGTATCCTTGACATGTTCACCTTCATGGCACTGGGTACACCAAAGATCATCATGATCCTCCTTGACCCTTTTGATGTCTTACAATTACAGGGTTAGATTGGCTAGCTGCACCTGAATTTGATTCATTCCAATAGCAATTTCTCCTACTTGTGATGCTTCCAGTTTCATCGCGGTCTCCAGAGCCTCTCTCTGTGCCACAATCTTTTGCTGCATTAATGGTTGTCGAATATGCGGGACAAGCGCTGCAATAATCCATTCTTTGTGCTGAACATCGCTCATCTAAAAACTGACTCGAGCCAACAATGTCTTAAATTGCTGATCAAAATCCCAAATCGTTTCATTGGGGAATTTATTTATCTCTTTCAGTTCAGTAATGTACTGAGCTTTGGACTTTGGCTTCTTAAATTCCTCAAATAGCCCTATCTTGATCGCATCCAATGTTTTTGCAGTACCTCCATGAGGCACTCATGTGAATATCATAAACCATTCCAATGCACGGCCCCTCAAAGTAGTGTCTAGCTGACTTTTCTTGACATCATCATCGGCAGTTTGTCAAGCAGTCCAGATAGCTTCACATAAGAACCAATACTGTTCTGGATCATCAGTGCCATTTCCATTGAATATCGGTAACTTCATCTCGTCGCCTGCCATCCTGGGCCTTCTTCCTGCTGCTAGTGCTCTATTACTATACTGTTGTTGACACGTCGGTCAAGTCAACGTAGAATGTGCGTTCCTTCGTTGTGGTGCAGTAGTGCGCAGAGGGGTAGGCACGCTACTGCTGGGGTCCAATCCTATTGTTCTTCTGGGTGTAGCCTAGGCTTGTATATCCTCGTCATCACAAAAATGTCGCTTCATCTCATGTGGTTGTTCTTCACAGTGTACACTTCGACTTCAAGAGGACCTTATCCTATCCTCTACCTCTTTTCTTGAAACCTTGCTCCTCCCCTCGTACAACCACTTGTTTCTTCAACAACCTTTATATTCTCACCAGAACTCATGCCCATCTACCCCTTATTTCCTTATGCATTTCCCCCCTTTCGGTCATAGTTCCTATATCCCCCGCACACCAGAGGCCCACTACTCTTGGTCCATCTTTAGGATACCTTTTTTGATAGACTAGTTGCTTAATCGACAGCTGTAGCGACAATAAGACCCGGCCACGAGGTCCATTGAAAAATTTCCTTTCTGCTTCACTGAAAGATTTATTAGTATCAACAGCAAATTCAGTGATGCATCCCTCTAAGATACTATCCAACCATACCTTAACTGCTCGCGATGCCTTGTTGCTAGTTTCTTGCAACGCGTGGATCAATTCTAGGGTCCAGGATTTTGGCTCTCCTCCTTGGAAATTCATCTTCTGCTTAGCAAATTTACTCAACCATTCCTGCAAGAGTACTGGAAATTCATAAAAGTACCACTCATTAGGACCATCATGGATATATCTAGCCATCCATTGACTTGCCGAGAATTTTGGGTTCTGGTTTTTAGCTTCAGCAAATTCCCGCAACTTCTGATCAAACCAATCCTCGATCTCTGATCAAGTTGGATGCCAGAACATATCCCCCTCCTAGTTGCAACTTGTTCCAGGCAACAAAATCATTTGTTGGCGCAACCCACCAACAAAGCCTCGTTGACAGGGGTTCTAGCTCTGTCGACGTCCTGTAGCGCGATCTCCCTGAGCACCGGCCTGAACAAGTTTTACCCTGCCCAGCAATGTCTGTGAAGCAGATGAGGTCTCACCCAAGGCGTTTAAGGGAGATCTGTCAAAACCGAGTTTCTGGCAGTGGGGAAGGAGGACACGAGGATCCGACTGGGGGGAACCATGACCTATGCGATCACCCTATCTTATCACAACATTAATCATGAAACATCATACCGCATTCAATAGTCACAGAGATTTAACAGATCACATTAACAAAGCGAGGAGAAACTAAGTCGCATCATTGTATCAGAAGCATAATCATAGCATCATAACAGATCTACATAAACCGCATTGCATTATAACAAAAAGCGGTACTGTCGCATCATAACAGACAACAGATAGAGATTGAACCATACTCAGCACATCTTATATTAATCTTGCACAAACGTGCCACGTTACACAATCCTTCTCCAAAACCGGAGAGTGCATCAAAATAAACCCAGACAAGATCGCAGTCAAGATAGAACAATCTCTAGATCAGAGTGTGCCAGTCGCAATGCCAAAATCATGTATGTTTATCATTACAAAAATGGATCAAAAATAGGCTTACGCCTTCACCGCAAGGGTCCACTATTAAATTTCTAACAGCTACTAACCTATTACAACAAAATTAGGCCCACATATACATAAAATATTAAAAAAGTGGTTACTTCTCCACTTATCGCGCTAAACGGCCCTTGCACAATGCCGCACAAGCTTGCATAGCTACAGCGACGCTGCGCAACTCACTCACCCCAACCCCTTGCCAACATGCCCCCAACACAGTTTTGTGGCTCGTCCTTGAGCCACGTGCTTTATATCTTCTGCTTTATATCCATATACTTTGTAGTTAATACATATAGAAAATGTGTCGCTGCCAGCAATCAAAGCTTATAAGTCTTTAACAAGTTTATGGTTTTCTTGTAGGCATTATGCCGACTCATGACAATGACCAAGCGAATGCATGAAGAAGAGCTGTATATGCACAGAATAGAGATAAAAACAACAAGAGACAACATCTTCTTTACAGAGCTGCTCATCTACCTATGGATATGTCTTCTTCAATTTCTCCTGCCCAACCTTCCAGCAGACCTTCATTTCTATCCCCTATGCTAAATTCATCAAACACCCACCTTGATGATGCACATCATCGATTTCACAAGAAAATGGACCAACTAGCTAATATGCATGTTTGCTCAATTTGCAAAGAATGTTACCCTGGTATTGTAACGAAAAAGTTCCATGGTGCATACACTTGTTCTCATTCTATTCTAGAATGAAAAGGCCATCACTTTTCATTGGAAAACAATATGGACTTAGGCATCCAACTACCTTTCCTTGTAGTACTTACACAAGTTGAAGAAATGCTCATTAGTCGTGCAAACCCAATCTTTCAAGTCACACCATCTCATGGTGGTCAATATAAATATTTTGTCCATATTATCTACTTCCCCCAAGACATTTCCAATATTTCCACATACCTACCCCATTTAATATCAGAACTTGACATCCTTGTTGTTCGCAAATGCAACTCTACAAACAATCCATATGAACTGTTTGTTAGTCGAACACGTGTTATTGCTTCCCTTCAATACAAAATGGAAAATAACCCATACTACAAGGATGTACAAGTCAAACCAATTGCGTTAGCTTCTTTGCCTCTTATTTCGACAGACATTTCACCTTTGATTCCGCATTTTGAAAGCAATGATACATTATCTCATCAGCAAATCTTGTCCTGTACAGTTGAACCACCAAATTCATTTGAACCCTATAAATTAGAATCCTCCTCATTTATTTCAACACAAACTAATGCTAGAACTAAGGTTGAAGAAATTAGACAGTTGTTACACATACCAAATATCCCACTACCCCCCACCCCCTATAGGCATCTCCCCTATCGATGAGTACAACACATAAGGCATTATTTCCATGGATTTTCCAACCTTGTTCCCCACAGGTGCAACAATGCTTAAACAACCACGCATTCATGAAGTTGATATGCACGAATATGCACTTCACCTCATTCATTATCATGACAACAGATTTGGCCAACATCCCCACTTCTGCTACTACATATACAATCTAATTATGTGTCATTGGAGTATTGTTACTACCTCTATTTTTGTCAAAATTAATCTTGAAGATACACTACCTCCCACAATAGTTGAGCTTATTAACCAATTGCAAGACATTCCTGATGACAAAATTGGTGACCGGGTCCCAAGATTTGGTTCTTCATTACGACATGGAACATGCTCTTATTGGAACAAAAGTAGAGATGAACTCACAAATATGATCAATCAACAAGGTACACCGACGTTATTCTTCACCCTTAGTGTAGCTGACACAAAATGGCCATATTTGCATGCTCTAATGTCTGCTAGAAGTCCTATCGGTTTAGCTCAAGACTATCAATGGAATATTCACAACATCATATCAAATCCACATATTACATCATAATACATGCACAATAGATTCAAAACATTCCTTCAAGAGGTGCTTCAAAAAGGTTTTCATATAACGGATTCTTGGTGCATGTACTCTACCATCTCTTCCTTCTTATTCTTCTCTTTGTATTTCTCACTTTATACAATTCATTTCTAATATATATATATTTTTCCTCCCGTGTAGGTATGAATGGAAGCATAGAGTATCCACACACATTCATGGTTTTATTTGGTTGGGAGGTGCACCAAATATGGACACCTTAGAATGGGAAGATGTTCTTGCAGTTGAAGCTACAATTTTTTTTTGACACATGTTACATCTTGGAATCCTCGTAATTCCCACTTGTCCACATTTGGGTTACACCATTCAACTACAAATTATCCATGCAATCTTGCATCACCATCCATATTTTCATCAATCTACTCAGTTGACTATGAAGAACTTGTAAATTTTGTTCAAAGGCACTCCAAATGTTCAAAATCAACTTGCCTTCGCAAAAAAGGAACATCTGTTCAATGTTGCTATGGTTTTTTGTATGACCTATAAGCTACAAGCTACTTCTTCGTTATTCATTGATCCAAATGGACGTAAAACCTACAATCCTACAAGAAATGATTCCCTTCTAAATATTCACAACCCTACCATGATTTCAATATGGAGGGTAATGTTGATTCCCAACTTGTTCTTTCTAGACATGTTGTCCTCAAATAAATTTCAAAGTATGCATCAAAAGTAGAGCCAAAATAAAAAAGCTACCATGCAATTCTCTCTTGCGTTGGACATGCAGAACCAAGTGACAACCCCATTCTTCAGCCAATCAAACAATTCCTTGCACAAATAGTTGTAGTACGAGACATGTCACATGCTCCAAAAACTCTCTCTTGTGCTTTGTAGCTGTCGCTTATTTTCCCTCAATGTGAGCCAAAGTGTCTTCCATCGTGTTTGTAATGACACTAATAACACCCCTCCAACACCACCACCCCCCCCCCCCCCCCCCCCGCCTTCATATTTGCATACATGCAAACACCCCTTGCTCTTGAACATCTAACCCTACTTGAAGCTACTCGTTCTTAGTCTTTATCACCTAATAGGAAAACAAATCCATGGAAATAAAACTTGCATCACAATATTGTTAGAGTCTATCCACAATTCACTTCCATTCCTGCCTTTGATTCTTCATCTTTTGAACCGTTTTGTTGGAGCGAACTTCTTCTATACAAACCTTTTCATTCCATCCATCAGGATATTGGAACAACAACTTCTGAAATTATTTCTCATTGGCATCACATTAAAGGCACATATGTTGTGTGGCACGTTGAATGTGCACAAGAAGAACCCTCTACACCTCTATCTTATGATTCAAACTCCTATAATGTTACCTTTCCCTTACCCCATAACATCGATGAATGGGAACTTCTCTCTCAAATGCGACCAGAAAACAACATCTAGATTGATGACCTTGAAATGCTTGGACATCATGATTTTGACAAAAATCACAACTGGACACATAAAAATATAACCACCCATATGCATGAGACAAATACATCATTCATTGACCTCAATCGCTTGTCCACCCAACTACATGAAGACACGTCGCCATTGTCCAATTTACATGATTCCTTGTCTCCCACACAATGCATAGCCTTTGATCTTGTCATTTCCCATTGTATAAACACTACACCTGCTCAACCACTCAAAACGGTTATTCAAGGTACTGCAGGCACCAGGAAATCTTACCTCATATCTTGCTTGAAATCTGCACTCCAAATTGCATCTGAACAAACTACCTCCCCACTTCTTCTCCTTTCTCCAACTGGTGTTGCTGCTTTCAACATACATCCATCTACAATACATTCTATTCTTTGAATACCCATTAGTGAAATTCACCCCCTTGAAGGCCAATCCCTTTCAAAACATCAAGAAGAACTCCGCCATATTTGCTATATTCTCATAGAAGAAATGAGCTTTATTGGCCCAAAAATGTTAACTCAAATTGATGCACAATTATGTCAGGATTTCCCCTCGCTTTGTACAATCCCATTTGGTGGTTGTTCCATAATCCTTCTTGGTGACTTCGAACAATTGCCTCCTGTAAAGGACATCCCTATGTATGCAGGCTCATGCATTGGAACTGCTCTTTGGCGTACATTTGATAATTTTATCATGCTCAAAATGATTTTCTGACAACAATGAAATAACCCTTCTCAAACTTCCTTTCGCCAACTCTTGCTAAACCTTCGAAATGCAACACCAACTATTGAAGACTGGGCACTCCTAATGACAACCACAACCTCATGCCTTTCACATGTGGAAAATTGTTCATTTCAATAATCTATCCACTTGTATCACACAAATAGCTATGTTGCACTGCACAACAAACACATGTTGAAACAACTTAATATGCCAATTGCACATTGCTTTGCAAAACAAAGGAACAAACATTCCCACCAATCCATTGATGACGAACAATTTCCATTGAAGGTCCTTCTTGCTATTGGTCAACAAATCATGTTAACTTCTAATTTATGGGTTCAAACAGGACTTGTTAACGGCTCACTTGGAAAAGTCATTGACATTGCCTACAACTCCAGTGAACAACCTCCTACCTTACCATCCTTTTTTGTTGTCGAATTCCTCCATTACAAAGGATCCTTATGGGATGCTTCTAATCCCACTTATGTTCCAATATCTCCCATAACAAGAGGATCCTATAGGAAACTACCACTTCGTATGGCATGGGGTTTAACAATTCATAAAGCCCAAGGTATGACCCTACAAAATGTAACAATAGGTATTGGAAACATTGATAGACAAGGGCTTACATTCACTGCAATATCAAGAGTTACATCTCTTTAAGGCCTTCGCATTTCTCCACCTTTCTCTTTTTCCAGATACTCTCGAATGCAAGACAATCCATATGTCCAGCGTAGGAAACAAGAGGAAAGCTTACTTGCTTCAAAGTCTTTAACACCAAATTGTGGTTGAAGAATAACTCAAAATCAATGAAACAAATTTAATAAATAACCATAGAACATAACATAAGTAAAGAGTTATTTTATTCAATTGCAAAACATTACAATGTTTCCAAAACTAGAGAGCTTTCTTGATATGTCTTTCGTTGTCCTCCTCCAGTAATGGTCATTGCAAAGGCATTCTTTAGGGCTTGTATGGTAAATTTCCCACTTGATTGGGTCGATATACAGCATGAAACCAAGTTTGGATGATTGAAAAAGATAAAAGTAAAAGGGGTTTGATTTCTTAACATACAAATATGCAGGCTAAGATCAGTCTCCACAGCCAACTTCAAATAAATATCAAACCAAATATTGTATAAGGTTTATCCATAAGCTAAGAAATATTCAATACATCCAAGAGGTAATACTAATTAACAAATTAGTATCAAAGATCATTTAATAATCATCAGCACCATAATAAATCACATAAATCAAACAAAAACATTCGTTTAACATATATGAAATACTTCAACATGTAGTCCCCAAAAAATTCCTCTCGCCTACTTGGGAAATCTTTCCCTTTAAATTATATTACAAAGTGTTACAACAAAAGAAAATTCCCAACATGTGGGATTACAAGATCAAACAGTTTATGAGATTTAGCCTGTTCCAGATGTATTTGTGCCCTCAAAATCTTAGACGTGGTCTTCCTCTTCTTCACTGTTTTCCATTTACCAACATAAACCTATATCCTAACTATAGCAGAATTACGTGTCTCAATCCACCTCGTGATCTCCTGCAAGTTAAACTAGATGAAACCCTGAATTTGCTCCTTGGCTGCATCAAAATATCATTCAACTTCATCTAATTTTAGCTTGGGGGAAGGTGCTTCTTCGATCGATTCTAACATAGGAAACCCTAAAAAACCAAGTAAAACCTATGAAGTTGTCCACCTATGCTTTCATGCTTCATGGAAATCTTGCATGATGCTTCATGCTACATCGCAGAGGCTTCCCCAAGTTTCAATTGTCACTCCGATTTTTTTAGCCCGAACTTTATCCATGATTGGCATATCCTTTGGTCTGTCTCTGATATGTGTTTTCCATCCAATCACATCTTCTAACACCTTAATTGCTATAGTTTTTCGAGTATGATGATCCTACAGGACATCCGACTATTCTTCAAATGATTTGTACAGTTCATGTATTTCAAACAACCCTGTATACAAGCTAATCATGGATTGATGATACTACTCATTTACCCTACAAGACAACTATTTAAATTCTTCAATTGTTAATGTTGAAAATGATGAGGCGGGTGAAGATATCTGTAATTCTTTGAGTTGTTGCTCTAGGGTAGCATTGGGATTAGCATGTTCCTTGTTCATGACCTTTGATTTCTCAAGCTGATGCTTGAGACTGTCGATTTTCTTCTCTGAATGTCTCTATTTATCTTTATGCTCTTGTTTAAGGAGCTCAATATCCTTAAGGTGACGGGCCTCAGTTGCTTCCATGTCATTTCTTGATTTTTGTAGTTCTTGTTCCTTGCTGAGTAGATCATTAGTCAGCTGGGACATTGAGTTATAGTTATCCCCTGCAAAGGCTCCCATAGCAGCTGTTGTATCTAATGCTCCTTGCTTTTCATTAGTGGCATCAGTTCTCCAAAAAATTTAATCAAAGGTAGGCACATTTTGAGTGTGCCTTCTCTTGTCCTCTTTGAACCTTTCTTCAAAATGGCCTTGTCCTTCTTGCTTCAAAAATATTTCCCTAAGGAAACAACTGCATCTTCTCCAAAATCTTCCATTTCTTCTGTAGCTGAAAGGGCTTCTTTTTGGGTTGAGGTTGATGACTGGGGTTCTGATTGTGAGACTGGGATTTCTACATCAAGGGGAGAAATGTCCAAGGTGGAAGTAGGGAATATAGATACGAGGAAAGTGGAATAAGTGGGAATAGGGGTTTGAGTTTGTGAAGAAGGGATAGTAGATATATAAGGGGTTTCCACTCAGGAAAAAGGGATACTAGAAGATGTGGTGGGAGTCTGAGGTGTATGGGGGATTGATGAAACACGTGGGGAAGGAGGGGGGGTATCACTGGGAAATTCTGCCGATAATAATGGATCTCTAGAAGTGTCCTCAAGAATAGGATTTAAATCCACATGGGAAAAAGAGGACTGGGGAAATAAAACATGTAAAATATCTCCTGAAAAGTGTGAATCAGGGACAGAATATGTCCTGAAGGTATAGATATTGATAGGGCAAGTGGGGTTTCTAGTCTCCTCCTCTATATCATTATCAATTTGATGGATATCAATCTCATGCTTGGGTTGAGGCTCAACCTGTCGGATCACAATAACTTGAGGAGGCAATTGCTCTTGAAGGGAAAGTGCAGATATCTACAATCGTTGTTGATCCTTGAGTACCTGCTGAGGTATTTTCTCTGTTTCAGCCACTAATGCTTTAGGCAATGGTGCTTGCTGAGAAACAAGCTGAGTTTTCTTCTTCTTTGACTGAGGTTCAGCCTCTTGGACATGTTTCCAAAGCTGAGCACTGAGCTTAGCTAGACCTTGTTTGAATTCTTCCCTTCTTTGAAGAGCTTCCATCTCTTGGGAAGAGTGAGCACTCATGGGGGTTTCTATGATATCTTTTCCTTTGTATTTGGACTGGGATGTTGAAGCAAAAGTTGTTGATGCTTACTGTCTTGCTTCTTTTTCCATGTTTTCCCTTACAACCTTTTCCTCTTCTTCAAATTTCAATTTTCTAAAATCAAGGGTAGACTCCTTGATTTTTTCTGATATTTGAAAACATGGACTTTACCTTTGGAATAGTGATCTTTTCCAATGCTTCCCAAAAATCAACAAATGCCTTGTACGTGGAATCATCTAGCAAATATTCATGTGTATAATTGAACTTAGCCTTTTCTTGAGCAAAAAGGCTAGTGAGGAAAGCCTTATGATCATGCATCCTTTTCACAACTTCTCCCAGCTTCATAGCTGTAATCTCCTTAACTAGCACAGTTGCATGGGTATAATTCTGTATAACCAAAGAATCTATATATAGAGGAAACTTAGACCAAGTATTCCTCTTGTGCTTAGCCAATTTTGGATGGGCACCATCGATGACGGTTTGAAAGGAAAATTCCTATAATACCATGCGGTCTGGAACAATTCTGGGCAACAAATGCACGGTGTTGTTTCCCCAAATTCTAAAATAAGAGAAATATTCCCCGACGTACCAATCTCCATGAATACTAATTAAAGTCCTGACTCTTACTGAAAATTTCGAAGCATCAACCTTGAAGATCTTACGATACATTGACACTAAGAAAAGGTCACAGATGTCATATATGCAAGGAACAAAATTATCCTCCTACATGTGAGAGAAGTAAATATGAACCGATGGACAATCATTTTGCCAATTCCAACCTAGGTCAGGAAATGATGAAGTCACACAAAAAATGTCCATGACATAGGCCAACATGTAAAATTGGGTTTTTTTTATTTCCTGAGCTTTCTGGTATTTATCAATTTTCTCTTGCAAATTAACAGATAATATTTAAGCCCAATTGAAGGAATCACCTGTAAGAAGAATGTGTTGGGCTGCCGGAACCCATTCTGCTTTGAAAAATGTGCAATTTGCCTCACCATATAACTGTTAGGATTATTAATCCTCCCTTGTCCAATTCGGTCATATGTCTAAATCAGGAGTCATGTCTAAATCGGGAGTCCATCCAGTGTATTTTTAGTTAGTAGCACCATTGGGTCCACTTGGCCTAATTGGGGCACATGTTTCAGTTACTAAAATGTCGGGAACACTAATTGAGGTTTACTGCCATTGATTGCACTTAATTGCATTAGTTTAGGAGCCTCCTAGAGCAATCCCTACAATTTAGGAGCCACTGGGTGTGCCAAAACCAACCAAGGTCAATTCAGTTCAGTTAATGAATAGTAAAGCTAAGTTAGGAGTGAGTTACATTCAGTTAGCGCTAGGTTTACATGAATGCACTCAGGAGGGGCGCATTTCTCACCTACCACAGTCAGTTAGCCTTAGTCAACACTGAATCTAACACTTGAGTTATGTTTTAGAACTACAATGAACTCTGGTTATGGTTTAGACAAGGTCAATTAACTATTGAGTTCTTCGATAGTGATTCAAACAAGGTCTTAGTTATCTACAGTCAAGTAGAGTCTATCAATTCAAATTTCCTCATGTGGATTCGAATTTCATGTGGCTATTAAAGCCATTGTACTTCATTGTAATTATTATCTAATTACATTTTTATTAATGAAAGCATTCACAACTGCAAGCCATTTTTGCACTGTTTCATTCTTCAATTGCTGAGTAAATTGTGTGATCTATTTTGTGAGTTGTGTGTTTTTCCACAGACTAATGTGCTCAATTTAATATGGTATCAGAGCCTTGGTGGACAAGACACCTCTCCTCCTCATATCTCCAGTTGGATCATTTGTTTTGAGCAAATTGCTCCTCCTAGTACTGCACCAGAAGCATAGAATTTACCACTTAATATCCCAAGTTAGGAAATTGTTGATCAAGCTTGCTTGATCAACTATGCTAGGTGTCAAGGAAATTCCAAAAGTGCAAACTGTCGACCTTACTTTGTATGTTTTATTGTGTGATAGGTTATCAGCTTTTCTTAAAGCATTCACTACAAGCAGCTCTTTCTTCTCACTGCATTCGCTACAGCAGCTTAGTCCTTCTTACTGCATTCAAAATGGCTCATCCAGTAGAGCCTCTCACTCCTTTCAACTATCACCAGTGGAAGGAAGACATGGTGGTAATGCTCCGCACCAAGTAGCTCTTCAGACCCATAGAAGAAACAGAGCAGTGCCATCTTTAGATAATGACAAAGAAAAGTACTTGAACAAGCTTGATGAATCCCATGGACACTTGCTCTCCTCAGTCTCTAGAGATCTTCGATTCCACATCCAAGGATTGAAGACTCCCAAGGAGTTTTGGGACAAGCTTGCCTCCTTATTTGATAAGCAGGATGAGATGAGGATCCATCAGCTAGAAAATGATCTGATCACTCTTAATCCATCCAACTTCGAATCACTGAATGAATTCTTCACAAAGTTCAAGAACTTGATATATCAGTTGAAACAATGCAAAGTGGAGAAGGATGAAGATCAGCTCATCCTTTCCATTCTCACAAAGCTCAATGTAGACTACTCAGTCTTTGTATCCACCTTCCAAACAATAAGGCTCACTACTCCAAATTGGAAGATGCCCACTCTTAATGCCTTCATCCAATCTCTTATTTCTGAGAATGATAAATTGATCCAAATGGGGATCATTTGATCTTCCAAAGATCGAGCTTTGGTTGCAACAAGAGATAAGGTAGCAAATGACAAAGGGAAGCAAAGAGATGAGTCTCCTATGAAGAAAGAGCAGACAAAAGAGCCTTCAGGTTCGAAGAGAAGCAAGAAGAATGGCAAAGGCAAGGTCCTCTGCTCTCACTTTGGAAGGGGCTTTCATTCAGAAAGCTCCTGTATGAGAATACAACTTGATGAAATGGCTCTTCGTTTGAAGAAACATAACATTTATGTACCTGCTAGCACAAGGAAGGATGACTTTGAAGAAGAAGAAGATGAAGAATACCAAAGGAAAGGCCATGCACTGAAGGCTTGCTGCACATCAGCACATGTCTTTCTCATTGATTCTAGAGCTTCCAACCATATGGCTACATCCAGAGAATCATTCTCTTCTTTTTAGTCCTTCGATGGTCCTAGTATTCAAATGGGCAATGACAGTAAATTCCAAACAAAAGGGAAGGGATCTATGAAGCTTGAACATGGAAGGTTCAAAGATGTGTTATTTGTTCCCTCCCTAGCTTCAAACCTATTATCTGTCTATCAAATGACCCATATTGGATCTCCAAAGCGAGTGATCTTTGGTCCTGACTCAGTGGAGATCACCGATATCTCTACTGGGAGCATCATAACAAAGGGTACTGCAAATCATGCTTCAAAAGCATATGAGTTCTCACATTTCATGCCTCCTTCAGAACCAGTGCACTCTCAGCAGCCACTTGCAAGGGAAGGTAAAATCATTGTATCTACTTCTTTTACAAGTTCTACCAGTATTGCAGATCCATATTTATCAGCTTATGTGATTGAGATTTAGGGTGACTCAGATCTAGATTCAGTCCCTACTTCCAATCTGAAGGCTAGGAAGATGACTGTAAACTCACCTAACACTCAGAAAAGAAAAGACCCTTGCACTATGCCATGCAATCTTACCTCCTTTAGAGAGATGCAATAGACTCCCTGTAAGCTACTATGTGGAAAGGGATCAGTCTCACTACATTCAGAAGAATGGATATTGTTAAGTCATGAATTTGTTTTGATTAGTCTTATATTTTGTTTGTGTTTTGAAGCTTGCTTATTTGTTTACTTCTGGCAAATTTTGGGTTTATGCCATTAGGTTTCCATCATTTTTGTTTTTTCTTATGTTCTAAAGGGTTCTATAGGATATATGTTGATTAAAGGTTTCATGAATAGCACTAAAGATCAAGGTTTATCATATAAACCTGATTTAAAGTTAAATTCGGGGTCAAATAGCACAAAATTTGATTTTAAAACTTTCTTGTAGCGCAACGGTTAAAATTTTGCACTAGTGCGCTACAAGAATATCGCAGGTGCAAAATTTGTCAGTTTTTACGCCAAATTCTCCAATGATTTCGCTCCTAGGATGACTAATCACATGTGTAGGTAGGTTTGATACGTGTTTCATCTAGATAATCATGTAAACAGGTGTTGGCTATGACGTGAGGAAGATCGTGGCAGTCAGAAGTAAAGGCATGGAAAATCATGACAGACAATGGAATGAGGCGATATTGACGGGAAAGAGGTTCTCAAATTAAGAATTACAAAGCTGGTGGAGACGCTGGAATGAAGACACATTGCTAAAGAATCGGAATTGGCAGTTGAATAAGGAAATTAGGGCTTTGCAGCGTGACGATTGAAGGTGAGTTGATGACTGAAAGACACCTGGAGTTTTAAATTCGACATTCAGCTAGTCCAAGAATCAATTTTTAACACCTGCAGCAAGCTGGGAGTGAGGTATTCCGCGTGACCTTGGTCATGGCTTGTTAAATTAGGGTTTTTTTCTGTTAAGCCTTATAATGTTAAATTGCTAAAGGAAAATGTAAATTTATGTATTCAACAAACTCCCAACAGTGAGATATCAGTCCAAAAGGTCTAAATAAGCAGCATTTGATGTTAGTGAAGCTCAACAACAGACCTGTTAAAGACCTCTGGTGCTCTGTTTGACCTAAATTATCCAAGTTTGGCACAAAACTTTCCCTGAATTGATAATAGAACAGACTGTATAAAATCGAGGACAATCAGCCAGTGAGAGTTCAAGGAAGAATTGACTACCAAAACTGTGAAATCTTGAGGAAAATAAGGCTGTGAAGTCACTAACAGGTTCTGAAAATCACACATAAACATCATCAATCCTTGGGAAAGCAGATGAAGAAGAGTGGGAAGACCAACAGGGTTGAGCCCACTGAACTGAATTGGATAGACAAGTCTCTCATAAATTTGCTCAATGTTATAACCAAGATATAGTATCATTTGATACTCTGAAGTTCAAATGAACTGTAGAGTTAGTGGCTGAAGCAATAGGGGTCAAGAATGAAGGAGAACTTTGGTTCAAAAAGGTGCCATTTACCTTCAATGCCCAAAGGTATCTATTGCCTGGCATTGTTCCAGATTGGAGCAAGGGAGTGCTCATCCATAATTTCAGAGCTGAATGGGTGGAGCCTATCAAGGTTCTACAAAGCTACATCACATGTGAAGGGAGGTATGCTTTTGTCTTCAAGTATCATTTTAGGTTTCTTCAACACCTGAGTGGTGAATCAAGGATGAATCTCCCTTTCTTCCTGCTAAAGAGCTTGCAGAAAATGTCTAGTAGGATCAAAGAACATCATGACCAAACTGCACAGTCCATCTTTCACCATGGATTGGTCAAGCTTATTATCAGCAGTGTTCTGCAAAAAGAAGGAAAGACTTGGGACTACTTTCTCTTTTGGTCTGGATTCCAAAATAACCAGGAAGGACAGCCTACCAAAAAGCAGGTTGATAAGGGACAAACCCTAATTAGAAAATTAAGACAAAAAGTGAAGGCTGAAGATGAAAAATGTGTAAAATTAGAGGAGGTGACAGAACCTTTAAAAGGAGATTATGAATCTCAGCAACCTCCAGTTGACAGTAAGAGCAAAAATTTGTTGTTTATTAAAAAGGAAACCCAGCCTGTTCAAAATGAAGCAATGGCAGAAGCACTCATTGATGAAAAAATTGTTTTTACAGAAAAGGTTTTAGGAGATGAAGAAAATGCTAAGGTCCAACAATGAAGCCCAATTACAATCTTGTCTGAAGATGAAGCATATTTGTTGGAAGGAAATGAGTTGACTGTCAGTGCTGAGACTAGGGTTGGCACACAAAGGGAGGTCTACAGTCAGGAGGATAAGACAGTAATGCCAAAGAAAAAGAAGATTAAAGTTATGGAGTTTTCCACAGCCATCCATCAAGGGAAAACTTTGAAAATGGTAGGATAGCTTGCCCTAGGCTGGAGACCCAAAACTAGACCCAAAAACAAATTGAGGCTGAACATGAAAAAGCTACTAAACCCTAAGTTAAACACAGAAGAGGTAACTGTGCTTGATAATTCTTCCTCTGATGAAAAGCTGGAGATTGGCAAGGGTAACAACAAAGGGAAGAAAGAAGCAGCTCCAGGAGGTTCAGCTTTTCATCCTGTAAAAGGAAAAAGGCCATTGAAAATAGATGAAGAATCCAGCCTCACCGAGACCAAATTGTTTGCTGTGTTTTTGGAATTATGAGGTGAAATGTTGAAGGAACAACAGAAAGAGGAAATAGAAGTTTCTTATTCAGAAAACAAGTTGTTGATGGATGAAAATGCACCTACTAAAATAGATAATTAGGAAAACCCAAGTGTTCATGATGCTTCTATAGAGCTGCTGCCTAAGGATGAGGAAATCTTCAGAAAGTTGAACATCCCATGGCTGCCTAGTGAACTACAAAGTACAACAGGAAGCAAGGCATTTGACTTAGAGAAGGAAAATTTGCAAAGAGCCATCAAGCAATATAAACATCAAATAGAGTATATGCAAGAAACAAATGATGGTTTGATTACAGCTAATAAAAGACTCAGGGAAGACCTAGAAGAAGTGAATGATCACTACCAATAACTTATTGCAGTCTCCAAAGAGGCCCTAAAAAGGAAAAGAAGTATAGATTTACAGTGTGCAGAATTAAAACAAACTATCAAAAATCTACAGCTACAGAATAAGGAGCTTACAAGAAGAATGACAAAGATGGAAGCTGAGCAGCAGAAAGCTAGGAAAAAGGCCCAAGCCTTAGATGGGATAGCTTTATTGGCAGAAGCTGCTAAAGATCTATGAGCATTGTTAGCTAAAATAGTTACTTGTTATGTTTTTGAGGAATACTTTATTTTTGTAATTATTATTTTGATAATAGCCTATCGATGAGTAGGCTAAAAACAGTTAGGGTTTAGACTCTAACTGAATTTTGAAAAAACAGTATTTAGGAAGGTCACAAAGAGAACAAGAGGTTCGACTTTTGGATGGCTAGAGGAGGTCTCTTGACTTATTGATAAGCTAATTACTTGAATCTCATGTGTATTTGATGAACAGATTATGAAATATATGATCCATTTTACCCTTCAGTCTGTGTTTTGGCTTCATTTCTAGCTTCTTTAGCTACACAATTGATAATTTCATTGCTGGTTTATAGTCTTTATGCTTGTAGTGCTTGTCAGTTGTGAATGAACTTCAATGTTATGTTCTGTTGGATACATGGTTATTATATTATGCATCTCTGTTCTTCTTTACTTGTGATTTAGTTCCTATTTGGCTTATGAATGTATTCCTTTTTGTCACCAAACTTCACAACCAGAAAAACCTTTCAAAAACCCTAAAAACCTAGTTTTGTTTGATTGAATATTTTAGATTGTGTTGGCTTGTTTCTTTTCTGGAAACAATTTCTGGCACAAACAGATATGATCATACACCTCTTCATTCAGCAAGAGACAAAGGTTACATTCCTCCTTCCTTCCATCATCATTTTTGGAGAAGAAGGAGAATTCTACATGCCATGTCCCATAATACATGTGCACAGTACACCATGCATGTTGCTTCACTACCTCACAGAGATGAAGATTGCAGCAACATATTTTCAATTTACCTGATTCTACCTGCTTAGTTAGAGGGGGGGATTTTTTCCCATGTGGTTTTTGCCCCAGCTCCTTGTATTAAGCAGTTACTTTATTTTACTTGATGTAATGGGTGACCTATGGTCTTAGTTACCAGGGCCCACAGATTGTCCAAGTTCGCATTCAGGGGGGTGTTAGGATTATTAATCCTCCCTTGTCCAATTTGGTCATATGTCTAAATCAGGAGTCCATCCAGCCTATTTTTAGTCATTAGCACCATTGGGTCCACTTGGCCTAATTGAGGCACATGTTTTAGTTACTAAAGTGTGGGGAACACTATTTGAGGCTTACTGCCACTGATTGCACTTAATTGCATCAATTTAGGAGCCTCCTAGACCAATCCCTACAATTTAGGAGCCACTAGGAATGCTGAAACCACTAGGAATGCTGAAACCAACTAAGGTCAGTTCAGTTCAGTTAATGACTAGTTAAGCTAAGTTAGGAGTCAGTTAGATTCAATTCTAGTCCTCTACATTCAGTTAGGGCTAGGTTTACATGACTACACTCATGAGAGGTGCATTTCTCACCTGCCACAGTCAGTTAGCCTTAGTCAACACTGAATGTAACACTTGAGTTGTGTTTTAGAGCTTCGATGAACTCTGGCTATGGTTTAGACAAGGTCAGTTAACTATTGAGTTCTCTTATAGTGATTTAGACAAGGTCTTAGTTACCTACAGTCAAGTAGAGTCTATCAATTCAAATTTCCTCATGTGGATTTGAATTTCATGTGGCTATTAAAGCCATTGTACTTCATTGTAATTATTATCTGATTACTTTTTTATTAATGAAAGCATTCACAACTGCAAGCCATTTTTGCACTGTTTCATTCTTCAATTGTTGAGTAAATTGTGTGATCTATTTTGTGAGTTGTGTGTTTGTCCACAAATCTATGTGCTCAATTTAGTAATAACCGACAGAACATGGCTACGAGTAGTGAAAATGGTTCCCTGAACCATGAAGTAGGGTAGATATTACCTGGTTGTGAAATAAATAGGGTAGGGTTTTCAATCCATGATTTCACCACATCTTCGTAATCGAAACGGGAGATTGCTTCATCAAGGAACTTACGGTTCATATTTGTTTCATGAGTCCAAGCCCGTAAGCCTTGGAAAAAATATCAGGTTTGAATGAGGCCAGAAAAATGCCAATGTGGTCATTGAAAACTCGCTCCTCAGGGTTAGCATCGTCGAGTGCCCACTTCACCACGTCTGTGTAGGGCATAAATAGTGGTCTGGCGGCAATTAGATGGATCTGTGAGCTCTAAATTATGATGTAAATCAACTGGTCATGAGGAATGCCCAAGAAATCATCATTATCCAAAATAGAATTGATTCTTGACCAGTCCAAATATTGGTTTTAGAAAATACGCCCAATAGTGTCTGTGAAGACTCTGGCGTTTGGGTCCTTGGACCTTTCTTCTTATAGAGCCATTTTTTATCTTGTGTTTCTGCGACTCGGAGATGCCATTTATGCTCGAAATTTGGAAAACCTGGTCAAAACTTACTAGTGTGTAAAAATAACAAGATAAATGATCGTAAGCAGTTAACTTACTAGTAGAAATCTTTGAAAATCGGTGACAGATGTAAGCTCGAGCGAAAAGAAAGCGTAGTAAAAATCTCCAGAAACAGTAAAAATGCAGGTAAAACAAATGCTAAAAACCTAAAAAAAATAAAACAGACTATATAAGTAAAACCTCAACGACAAAACAAATCTAGACTGTGGATCTAGAGAAAAACAAATGGCTAAGATGAAGGCGTGCCCATAAAAAATTCAGAAAAATTATTGGGAAACTTTGGATTTAAATTTACCGGCTTTCGCATTCCACTCTGCGAAAAGCGGATCAAAACAAAAATTTCCAAAGGAAAAATCGAAGTTCCTATTTTCGAATTCCTATCTGTTTTATCTGAATTATCCAATGGGATTGTTAGCTCTACGGTAGATTAATTTGGAAGCAAAGTAGTGATGTTAGATCTTCTATCCCCATGTATTGTGACGTAGAACAATCTCATATCTATTTAGTCTCTCGATCTCTGCAATAACAGTAGTAGCGTTTTCTCCTCATACAATGTTCCTAGAGTGATTGCAAAGTTGTCTGTGTTCATAACCCATTCCATTTGGAGGACAACATTTGGAGGAAGGTTTTTTGTTTTGTTTGATGAAATGGGCTCCTGAGAGCTTACATACCGTACAACACTTGAATTATCATCATTTACGCACCAGAAGCAGTCAAATTTGTCCTGAGGATACCTGTTTACTCGCCAAAAGTTGAGGCGAGAGAATCCAAACGTTTCATGGCACTGGCAGAGGGCACATTTGGGGGGATTTTGTTGGGAACGCAGACATTTGCAGACACTGAGCGAGATGGCAGAGTGAAAGTAACGCAGAGCTTGGGTAAAAAGTGGGTATGTTTCCAAGCTAGGATTTTAACTGAGGCATATTTTAAATGTCGGCAAAAAAAACGCCAAGCCTTAAAAATTCCTCATGGTTTTGCAATTAAAATTCAAGAAACATTTTGCAATAAATCCTGGAGCTGGAGATGGTGAATTGCGAGGAGATTACTTGTTTAGATTCTCTCTTTCCTTGGTTTCCATTTCTTTTTATTTTATTAATAGTTGACATAATATTTCTGATTTCTTATTTTTCTTTTGTTGCAAACTTTACAAATTATGATTACACAAATGGCAAGATCTCTGTCATACAAGATTAGACAGACGTTACAAGATCTCCCTCATACAAGATTAGACAAACATGACAAGATCTCCCTCATATTAATAGCCGACATAATATAGACAAACATTACAAGATCTCCACAAATGTTACAACATCTCCCTCATACTCGGCAATATTATTTTTGGCCGACATAATATGGACAAACGTTACATCCACAAACGTAACAAGATCTCCCTCATACCGAGCCGCAGAGCGCCTCTAGAGGCATAAATCTTTAATTAAATGCATCGATGAGTTTTTTATTCTATTTTTTAATATTAAATACTATATTTATAATTAAATCTGGTGTCCATCTTTAGTGTGCTTTATCTATGGCCCATTAGAGCATATGTCTTATGAATGCACCATAAAGTTATGTATCTTATGATGATACACTAATGCATTAATAAGCTCCCTCATGCACATGTTATATAAGTGCATTAGTGTGTTGGCATCATTTCAATCACAACAAACATTAAACCTTTTCTAGAAATTTTTAAAAAAAACGCATGAATTTTTTGGGGAGGTTCTACAAAAAAATCCACTAAAAGATGTTTTGCTCATAACGATTGCATCGAGAGGAGCAAGGTGTTATACAACCTAGTACGAGGGAGATGTTGTCACGTAATGTTATGTAACGTGACACTACCAAAAATAAAAAGTAATTAAAAAAATTCATGTTAGGCCACAAAAAAAAAATCAAACCAAAAGTAATTAAAAAAATCCATGTCTGCCTATAAAATAAAAAATTAAAACCATCATAAATCCATCTTAAACATAGTTATCAAGCAAGTATAGACAAAGATCAAATTTACCTAGATTTAAATTAATGTGTAAAAAAACAGAAACAAAAAATTGGATCCCTCTAAGGCTTGATAGGTTTAGGTTTAAAATGGATCTATACTGTTAACAATATCAAAACAACATGTTGTAATAAGATATCCATGACTATCTGGAACGGAAACTGTGACGAAGATGGTCTTCTAACAATCAATTTGCATGGTCATATTTTTCTCCTGCAACTAGCTCGGGTTTTGATGGCCGCCACCTTCGCGCTCGAAACATCGTTACCTGGTGATCTCCCTCTCTTGCACATTATTTCTCTGGCTTCCTAACATGTTAAGGCATCGGTTTGGTTAGGGGGTTTCAGGATTTCAAGGAGTTTTGATGGCATTGGATTGGCCTGGAAGGCCCTACTACAAGTTAGGGTTTGTGTTCTAAAGTCCACCTCATACGAGAGTCGTCACCATGATGGTCACTTCCACAGCGGCTCTGGCCTCCGTTTTCGCTATATGAAATGTACACATTTTTTCACATCATTTTCTTACCTTTCCTGATTCCTTCTAGGGTTTGGTCCTGGTATTTGTTTTGCAGTCACCTTTTCTCTGTTGGTCTCCCCACATGGAGTCCACCCTCCTATTCGGAGGGCTTAGTACCAACCATGTATAAAAATAAGTGGGAACGTCCTTTTTCTGTCTTTCTGGCCACTGCACCTTTCCGCAGTCTCGTGAGCTCTTGACAGTTTGTTTTTTTTTTCTCCTTTCCTCCAGCTCTATCTTTATCTAGTCAGGACTACCGGGTTTTTTGGGTTCTTGGGTTTTTCGGTTGACTTTCACTGTGATTGAATGGACTTGTCAGCTTTCTTGGGGCTAGCCCTTTCACTATTTCTGTTTTTCTGTTTTTTCTCCCGTATTTCGGCTTATAAGTTGTTTTCAATACCCTGGTTAGGGTTTTCTCTCTTTGGGATCCGATATTAGTTTTACGGGTTTCTCTGTTTACCCTTTGGACTCTTCTGAACCTGCTCATCTCTGGTATTTCTTGAAAGGTATTCCCGGTCCTTGGTAGTTTCACCTTGCAGTCCGGGCTTGTATCCCCTAGTCCTTCTCCATGGGACCTAGACATGGGTTCCACCAATCAGGGTTTACCTACTTACTTTGAAGGAGTCACAAGTTTTACTCATTCTCGAGCAAACTCTTCACACCACTCTCACAAGAAAACTAAAGCGGTGAAGGCTCTTGAAACAAGGCATAGGTATGTTTTGGGTAGGGATGTGATGATGAACAAGTTTGAACTACTCTGTAGCATAGCTCTTATCAGTTGTTTGGAATGTTGTAATATGAAAAAGATGAGTGGATTGAGTGGGCTACTGTCCACTGGAAGCCACTTCTTGATTATATTTCAACGATCAATTTGTTGGCAAACAGATGGTTGGTCTTCGTTTTCCTTGAGAAAAAAGATGCTATAGTCATTTTGGGCTCTTTGTGGACCATCGAGAAGGGGTCATTGGTACTGAGTCGTTGGCACTCCATCTTTGACCCTCTACAAGAGAGGGTGGTCAAAAGGTACCTTTGGGTCCTGTTTCCTACCCTACCTTTCCTGTTGTGGAACAAAGACTTCTTGACTAGTCTCGCAAATTCCCTTTGGGCATTTCATATCTGTCGAGAAAGACTTTCATCAGATTTTTGAAAAACACATGGCTAGGGTTTTAATTGAGCTGGATGTTTCAAAAGGCCTTCTCGCAGAGATTGACATTGTTTGTAATGACCAAGTCATTTGCCAAATATTGGACTACCTGAATGTGCCCTTCATATGCAACTACTGTCATGCATTGGCCACCTCAGAAAATATTGCTCTTCCTTATTGCATTATACTCCTCGATCTAATGGTTTTGGATCATTTGATATCCCTTCACACTCACCTCCTGATATTTCTCCCTCAACTGAGGACATTGCAGCTCTGTCACCTACAGGTATGTATGGCTCCTCATCCCCTACTTTGTATGATGATCTTACGAAAGGTGAACTTTTGTACATTGAAGATGTTGAAAACTGCTCCAGACTATCTCTCCCTGCTAACTCTCTGGACACACAGAAGGATTGTTCCATTTTGAAGAGCTCCTCTTGCCCTCAGCTTGGCCCTTCTTCAATTTCTCTGCCTTCAAGCAACTTGCCTTTTTCTACTCCCACTACTTCACCCCCCTTGTCAACTTTGGAGACTCCTTCGCCTTTCACTTTGTAGGTTTTTCCTCCCCTTTCGAGAACCTCATCTGAACTTGTTGAACCCTTACTGAAAAGTCCTACAAACTCTCCCTCCTTCATGGACCCCTCTCTCCTCAAATCCCTCTCTATCTTATCTTACAAGTCTCCCATATCTCCCTCCACTCTTCCCCTGGATTCCATCAAATTCAAAAATGTCACTATTCGAAAATCCAGGAAAGCCAAACCTCCTTCCAATCCTCCGGGAGATTTAGGGACCACTGGTCTTTATAACCCCCTCTCAGTCAGAATCAAGGCAGTTGCCAGATCCCCCTTGTCCTTCCACATTTTGTCTTATCCTTGGGCACTTAGAGCATTCTCATTTGCTGGACCTGGTTCCCCATGAATATTCTCACTATGAACATTTGTGGTTTTAGGGGGCTTAGCAAACAAAAAGCCCTTAGATCCTTATTTTTGTCATTAAATCCTAATATGATCCTCATTCAGGAAACTATGTGTGACCACTACTATGCTTTTCATATTTTTTCCAAGATCAAGTCGGGATGGGAATTCTGTGCCATTGACTCTTTAGGCCATTCTGGGGGCCTCTTAACTGGATGGAATCCTCTTCTTTCCCATTGCAAATATTTTTTCTCCTATGTGAGTATTCTAGTTAAAGCTAGGTTTAAAGGCCTTAACTTTGAGCTCTCTATCCTTAATTTCTATGGCCCTTATTCAAACAAGGACTTCTTTTGGAACAATGTATTGGCGGGGGGGATTTTTGATCTTCCTAATCTCTTACTTGCTGGGGATCTAAACTTCACTCTCTCTGATGCTGAGACCTGGGGCAATAAAGCTCGTATTGATTTGTTGGCTCCCTTTTTCTCTAAGCTTCTAGCAACTACTAATATGGTGGATCTGGCCCCTCTCTCCCCCGACCCTACTTGGAGAAATGGGCATGCTGGAATTGATGGTATCAGCAAAAGATTGGATAGGTTTCTAGCCTCAACTTGTCTTCTCCCCACCCTTGACCATTTCAGAACTTGGACCCATCCCTCTATGATCTTTGATCACTACCCTGTCTACCTGGAATGGGATTTCCTACCTTCCTCTCACCTCTATCCTTTCAAGTTCAATCAGTTTTGGATTTTGGAGAAGGATTTTCCCATGGTTGTGAACACTTCTTGGGCCTTAGATACCTCTCTTCTGACTCTTGATCACATGTCTGTTCTCAACCACAAGCTCAAAAGGCTCAAAAGTGTAGCTAAGATTTGGGAAAAAAACAATTGCTCGTTAGGGATAAAGAGATGACTGATATTGACTTGGAGATCCAATCTCTCCTTACTTCTCGACCCTCTGTTATACTCTCTAACTGTGAAGTTGCATAATTGTCATCACTTAAAAGTAGAAAGGAAATTCACCTCGATCATGAGTTCTTAACCTAGAAGCTTAAAATCAGAGCCAACTGGATCAGTGAAGGAGATGCAAACACGAAATTATTCCACAATTATGCTTCTTCTAGAAGGAATTCTAACACTATTTGGGCTCTTTAGAATCAGGTAGGTGAACTGATGGAAGACGAGGCTCATCTTAAACATCTGGGTGAATTGCACTTCTCGGAGCTTTTTAAAGATGATGGTAATACTAGTATCGTTGATCAACTTAAAGTCATCAATCTCTTTCCCTCCAGGAGGATGAAGTTGGTATCTTCCTCTGGGAGATCACTCTTTCAGAAGTTGAAGGAGCTTTAAAAGGTTTCAAAAAGGATAAGAGCCCCGGAGCAGATGGATGACCAGTGGAGTTCTTTTTTCTGATTCTTCGACTTGGTGGGTTTAGACCTTATAAGGGTTGTTGAATAATCTTGGATTGAGGGAAAGGTCATCAATTCCATAAATGCCACTTTTCTTACACTCATCCCTAAGTGAAAAAAATCCACTAACCTTTGCATAGTTTTGACCTATCTCTCTCTGCAAGTTGGTTTATAAGCTCATCTCTAAGATTGCAACCATTCACTTGAAGCTTTTCTTGGACAAGGCCATCTCAACTTAACAGTATGGCTTCCTTAAAAACAGACATATCATTGAACCTATAGGCATCACCCAGGAAATCTTGCACACTATCATATCGATAAAATCGCAGGTATTGGTACTCAAGATGGATCTTGTCAAATATTTTGATCGAGTTAACTGGACATTCTTAAGGCTTGTTCTTCTCCAAATTGGTATACCTATTAACGGGATTATCTGGATCATGGGTTGTGTGTGCTCCTCCAATTTCTCAGTCATAGTCAATAGCACTCTATCAAATTTCTTCTTAGTTTCTCAAGGTATTTGACAAGGATGGCCTCTTTCCCCTCTCCTATTCATTCTTGTGATTGAAAGTTTAAGCCTTATTATTACTGATGCATGGAGGAAAGGAAAGAGCAAAGGGATCAGAGTCTCTTCAAACCTGTCTATAACATAACTCCTATTTGTCAATGATGTTATTCTATTTGGGCTAGGGATACTAGATAAATGGCAGGCGTATAAGGATATACTGGATCTCTTCTGTTCGGCTATAGGTATGAGCATCATTCTAGAGAAGTCTTCCTTCTTGTACAGTGAAGTGGATGTGGAAACAAGGGACCTCATTGCTTCCATTATGCCCTTCAAAATGGAACCCCATTCAGTTGGTTTCAAATACCTTGGGTACCGTCTTAAACCCCTGTGCTATTGCACAAATGAATGGAGGTGTATCATAAAAAGTTTTGAAAAAAGAACCAGTAATTGGGCTTACAGATTGTTATCTCTTGGTGGAAGACTGATCCTTGTCAGGTATGTTATTACGGGATTATCAGTCTATTGGTTTTCCTTAGCTCAGATTCCCAAATCCATTATGAATTGTCTCAAATGTTGCATTTTTACCTTTCTCTGAGGCAACTCAGGTGGCAAACATAAGATGCACTTAGTTGATTGGTACACTATTTCCAAACCCCATGAATATGGTGGATGGAACATCAAGAACTTGGAATGGTTCAGTATGCCACTCAGAATGAAAAGCTTATGGATGGTACTAAATGGTAATGGACATTGGAGCCATATCATTGGCCATAAATATCTTAAAAACCTATTTTTCGATGACTGTCTATGCCAACAAAGCTTCCCCGTACAAGGTTCCTCTTACTTCTGGAATGGCTTTATAAGAACACTTTCCCAGATCACTACGAAATTGGGTTGGAGGGTTGGTGATGGTAAAAGAATTAGGTTGGGAGTTGATCCTATAGCAGGTTTGAACTCCTCCTTCGTACTCTCTAAGGGGATCAGGAATTATCTCTGCGATTACGACATTACAACACTCAACCATGCACGTAATATGGGAGATGGCACATATTTGCAGTCTTACTGGTTAACTACAATAGACTTGGACTTGGGAGGTAGCTGGAAGGATCAATGGACTGATTATGTTAAAGGTTTAACTCATGGATGTATAAGATTAATGGAAGTTAAGGATACTTTATTATGGATGTACAACAAAGTTACTGGAGCCGTCTCTGGCAGTTTAGCATATGATCACATTATCTCCTCCTTACTGCCTTTATCTCCTGTTAGTTCTCATTCTCACATATGGTGTTGTAATGTGCCTTTAAAAATGAAATGTTTTACTTGGCTTTGCATTGAGAACCGCATAAATACTTGGGACAATCTAACAAAAAAAGGATTGACTGGGCCTAACAGATGCTGCCTCTACAGAAATAGTGATGAATCTGTAAATCATCTCTTTGTTGGATTCCCTTTCACTCGGGAGACCATCAACATATTATGTAGTAAATTTCATATCTCTCTAGTTTGGAACAATCCATCCTTCCTAGAAAACTAGTTCAAAGGGAAAAGGGAATGCCTCTATCTCCCCTTTTTCTTGATATGGAATTTGTGGATATCCCAGAACTGTTACTTATTCGAGGATAAGCCTCCTGACTGTTTTTTGCAAAAGAGATTGTCATTCCCACTCTCCATGTATATGACGCTCTTCTGTAATCATTAATTGGGCTAATGATAAGGCAACTCTCTTTTCCCTCGATCTGGATGGTTGACGTGACAACATTTTGGAACTGAAGGTGTCACATGGCCCAATTTGCAAAACAATTTTATGTTTTTGAGCAACATTATGTTATATTTTATGTTAAAGTTTGTAATTAATGACCAAGTGGGGTTAAGGATAATTTAATGTATTTCAGAATATTTTATTAATAAATAAATGAAAGATGAGACAACAGCTTAGGGAAGCTGTTAAATGACTGTTTTACTGGTCACTTGGTGGAGGATGCTGGGTTGAGAGCAGATTGACATGTGGGAGCATCCTAAAACTACTTCTAGCCGTTGCAGGTGGAAACTTCCCTATTTTTGTGGTCATGATTTTCCAAGAAAGTGGAACAGGAGCAGGTGGCTCATTAGGTAAAAACTGACCCAAAAGACCTAGGCATGCTAATAAAACTTCCCATTAAAGACAATTGAGGCTGCTCATTCTAGATTTGTGATCATTCTGAGTGAATGAAGTGCACATGAGAATTCAATGGAGGGGACTAGCTGAAGTAAGTTTGAGTGGACAATGCTAAAGACCTGAATTAGTGCAACTATTCTCAGCTCAGTTCATACTGCTGTAAGTAGAACTGAGTTACCGCTGAATACTCAGAGGAGTTGCAGAGGATTTCTAGACTACATCTCTCACCCAATACTTCTACTAGGAGGACCAGGAGACAAGCTCGGGGGTCCTGAGAATTGAAGTCCAGCTCTTCTCCAGGAGTTGGTTGGGAGGAACATCTTCCTTAAGCAGTTGTCACCTCATCTATACTTCCAGGTTTTGCTTAGTTCAGTCTTTTAAATTATTTACTGTACCTGGAAAGTTTAAGAGTTTTCAATAATATAGTATATTTTGTTTTATTTCTGTTAGGGATAAATAAGAGAATTATATATGCTGTGAAAGTTAGTAACTAGTTAAATTAGGGTAAATTAGTAGAGAAATTTCTGAGTAAATTGATAAATAGAAAGAAAATACCTAAACTGTATTTTTCCACACCTTTTGCAAGGTAGTACTCTAGTACAATAGGTTTATTTATTTTCAAATAGTGGATTCAATAAAATATGAATGCATATGCAAATGGTTATTCTCTACAGGATTTTGTATAAATTATTTATAGAACTTCAACTGTATTTGTGTTATTTAATAAAGTATTTAATTAAATTGAATAAAGATAGAAGAAAAACCCTAAGTAATACACACTGGTATGTGCAATATTTTACATAGTAAAACCAACAAACTATTATGTAATCCTAAATAGATAATATAGAGATAGTAAATTATCTAGACTAAGTTTAACTTAGCAAAATAGTAAATTAGGTTAAATAATTACCCAGTTAGCTCACTTATGTGAAAACAAAAACTAGGGTTTACTGAAACAAATTACTAGCTTTGTAAACTTTAAAGAAGATTTAGGGTTTATAAAAGAACGATTCTTTTATAACAAATTAAAATCATAATTTATAATTAAAAAAAAAATATAGCAGTATAATCCAAAAGTACAGAAGATAGGTAAATTTATTCACTAGTATCATTTCTTTGTTCTACCTTCTAAATTCATTACTGCTTTAATAATGATGCTTTTATCAAAAATATTCCACTGCCAATTGCCCTCAAATCATAATTCATCTGGAAGAAAACAAATTTAACTAATAATCCACTTAACATAAATCCTCAAAAGTATTTAACAATAAACATAGATAGCATAAAAACAATATGCAAATATTAACCAAAGAGAGATACCATTAATTCAACTTTAAGTTGTAATAATTCTTTTAATATTAAAAACAAACTAAACAGACATATTTTTGGCCTACAGCCTTTTACATCATATGTCAAGGCTTAAAAGCTTGAGTAAAAGTATCTTTTTTTTCCTTGGAAAAAAAGCATAATTTTATTTCATCTTTCGAGTAACAAAATTACACTTTTCAGATACACATCACTTTGTATTCATATAAAAACCCTGCCTGGGTCAAAAGTTAAACATATACATCAGATATCAAGACGAAAGAGCAATCTCGAGAAGACACATAAGTCTCAAGCATCAAGTACTACCATATCAGCATATAAGAACCGAGCAAAAAAATAGGCATATAGTTCTGAACATGTAGATCCAAAAAAAACTGTCAAAGTGTGACAACATCAAAAACAGGAAACAACATAGTATGTCTCATGTGAAAACAGCCCCAAAAATAGTCAGATAAACAACACTGAAAATCATTGAGGAGCCACCCCCTCAATGAAAGGACGGTGATAATAAGTGTGTTCAGAGCCATCAACCAGCTCCCAGATCTTCCACTGTCCCTCCATCAAAAGTAGACCCTCCTTTGAGGCCAAGTTCGCCTCCCTGTTATTCTCCCTATAGACATGGCTACAAGAGAATGAATCAAAAGTGTCTATAATGTCAGCAATAGAAGTGAGAATATTTTCCAGTCTCATGTGTCTGCACACCTGAGTCTCCTTGACCCAATTGATGACATTCATAGAATCACCAAAACAAACAAGAGTACGGCACCCTTTCTCTGCTGCAAAGATGAGTAACATTTTTAGGCTGAAAAGTTCAGCAAAGTTATTGTTGCCTTCTCCTAATCCCATCGTGATCTTATATAAATGACCTTCCCTCATAAATAGGTAAGCTCCACCCCCACAACGATTGTCTTGTGCCGCTCCATCAAAGAATGCCCAAGGAACCGTCTTATCAATCACAACCTGTAAAGAGTTCCATTGGTTTTTTGCTCTAATATGTTGTGGGAAAGCTTCCAGAATCCCACTAGCTAGCGTGGCCGTGAGCTCAGGGGTGCAACATTTCTCAGAGAAAATTAAATTATTACAGGCAATCCAGACTCCCCAAATACCAAGGAGAGGGAGTGCTTTCATAGAGTCAATCAAAACAGTTCTTCTCCATTCTTCCCATGCAAGAAGTATGTTGTCGCCCCTCCAATTACATGTTACTCCAAAAATCTTGGAGCATTCCTTCCAAACCGCAATGATATGTGGGAAAAATAGGAAAAGATGCACCACAGATTTAGCAACCCCTTTGCACAATGAGCACCAACCTGGACCATGGCACGGGGAATTCACTTAGTGAACATCTCACATAGCACGTGCAATCATGGGATATTAAAGAATACCCTTAATTTCCATAGATATTGACCCAAACTCTTTTTGTTGAAACCCCCTCCCAATACTTAAAACCTCCTCCCCACCCCTTTTTATACCTCAATCCTTAAAAACCACCCTACCCACCCCAACCTTAAACCCCTCATCCCCCCAATACTTGCAATATATTGGTTCAATTTTTAATAATTTTAAACCCCACAATATGAACTAACGTGATAGGATATTGGTCAACAAGTGAAGCCCCCGTGGACCATGGAAGCTCCTCTTTTGTAAATTTTCCTAGGTTGAAGCCTTAATCTCTAGGACACACCACATGAATAACTTGTTTTTCGGTGGGCAATTGATTTTCCAAAGGGTTTTTCACCACCACACAACACCTCTGTCCACTCCCAGACCACTCAGTTTGATATATCCAGCCTTTGGAGTGTACTTTCCATTTGGTGCAGAATCCCAGATTAAAACATCCTCCCTATTGCACAGAATAATGTCGTCTCTTGTGAGTGACCCGATATATCTCTCCAGGTCCCTAGTGACAGGTTCAACAAGCCCAATATCCCCAGCCCGAATCCAAGATTGAGTCCATTTGACCTGTTGTTCAAGAGCCGCAAGTTGATGAAGAAAGAAAATACCAGCATTCTGTAACTCCTGTATAGTATTTTCCAGGAGTATGTGTTGTTGTAAACACCCAGCCCAAGGGTCCTCCCCAACCCTGGGTTTCCTTCCATTTCCAACACTCCACACTAGCCTATCACCAATAACATCAAAGGATTTGACCACAGCTTTCCAGAAGATGGATCCCCCAGCATGAGATTTGTCGGACCGCCTAATCCAATCCTCCAACGAGTTAGGACTGATATATTTCTGAATCATCACATAAGCCCATGGGTTTTCCATCTTTAAAATTCTCCAACTACCTTTCGCCACCGGGGATTTTGCAAAAAGAAATATATTTTTGAGGCCCCAACCCCCCAATCCTTTTGGAGCTGCTATCTTTTCCCACCTGACCCAAGGAATCACATGAGCTTCTTGTTTACCACACCAGAGAAATCAAAAGCAAATTCTGTGAGCCTTTTCAAGTGTACCTTTAGGGATCTAAGCCAATGACATCCAGTATACAGGTATGGCCTCCAAAACATATTTAACTAGTACAAGTCTACTAGCCCTTGACAGCCAACGATGACTCCATAATTTGAGTCGCTTCTCCAATTTCCCCAATAGCCAAACCCAGTCCCGCTTTCGATAGTCATTTGGTTTTAGAAAGAAACCCAGGTAATGCAAGCCCTCCTCGAGCCTTGCGAGATTAAACGGGAAAAGAGCTAGAAGGGCTTGCTCTTCTTCCCTAGATAATCGAAATGAAGTTACCGAGGATTTACCAAAATTTATGCTCATGCCTGTTGCTTTTGAGAAAAGTTTCAGAATATCATCCAAGGTGTTAAAATCCTTGATAGAGCCTGAACAGAAGACCAAGATACCATCCACAAACAACAAATGTGAGATATGTAGATTCTGACAAAGTTGCAACCCAGTGAAAGTACCCAACTGAATTGCCTCCTTAATCGACCGACTAAGGCCCTCAGCCACCAGCAGAAAGAGGAGAGGTGACAGTGGACAACCCTGCCTCAAATTGTGTTCCGCATGAAAGAATGGAGAAGATGCCCTGTTGATCAGGACCGAAAAAGAAACAGTAGTGATACAGCTCATAACCCATTTGATAAAAGCAAAATCAAAACCCAGGTGAGTTAACAACAAACGAATATATAGCCAGCTTACCTTGTCAAATGCCTTAGCCAGGTCAAATTTGAAAATAGATCCCTTGATATTATTGGCCTTCATGCTATGCAGACCCTCCTGAGCCACCCCAATTGCTTCATGAATCAGTCTGCCCTCCAAAAAACCAAACTGTTCGTCCGAAATGTGTTCAGAAAGAACTCGTTTAAACCTGCTAGCAATCACTTTCATAATCACCTTATAGATGCAGTTACAGAGTGAGATAGGTATGAAGTCATTCAGCGACAAAGGGTTTTCCACCTTCAAAATAAGCACTATGAAAGTGGAGTTGAAGCAAGTCGGAATCTATCTAGAGGTTCTAGTATCTTCTACCACATGTAGAAGAGCTTGACCCAACAGATCATAAAACTTCAGAAAAAATTCAATCGTCCATCCATTCGGCCTAGGACTTTTATCCTTTTGAAAACTCTGAAGCACGCATTTAAGTTCTTCCTCCGTCACCTCCTCCATCAGGGAGTGATTCTCATCAGGCCCCACAAAACCCAGAAACATCTGCCCAATTCTGATGACTTCAACAAGAGTAGCATGATCAGGAGCCTTGTACAAATTCTTGAAATGTTCCACCCCCAGAGAGGCCATACTGTCAAAGGTGTCAAAAACATGACCTTGATCATCTTCAAGGCTCCAAACAGTGTTGACAGCCTTCCTTCCTTTGGCATAAGCATGAAAAAATCTTGTGTTATCATCCCCACATTCAAGCCAAGTTGCCATGCTCTTCAATCTCCAAGTTTCTTCTCTCTCCAAAAGGAGCGAAGTCCTCCGACCCTCCAGCCTTTTCAAGGCATAAAAATCCACCCGATCTAGAATTCCACCACCCGCTTGATCATAAAACACAGCAAGTTCAGCTTCAACCTAAAGCAATTCTCTGACATCCCTCTTTCTTTTTTCATACGCCCAAGGCTTAATCACTTCTTTCAAGTTCCTGAGATTAGTTGCAAATTGAAATGTAGTAGTGAGCCCATTCCCAGGAGTAAAGTGTGCCCATCCATTGGTGATCAGATCGATAAAGCTTTCATCTTTGAGCCAAATTTTGTTGAACTTAAGAGGACAAGGTGGTTTGTGCAACCCATCTTTGAGCTCCAAAAATATGGGAAAATGGTCCGAGAGTCCCCCTTTCCCCACCCATTGTCGAATGAGTTGATGATTGTCTACAATCATCTCAGAGATAAGAAACCTATCCAACCTCTTCGCCACCCTCCCCTCCCCACACCTGTTGTTTTTCCAAGTAGGCTTAAGCACCATAGCCTCCACATCCAACCAATTTTTGTCCACCAAATGCCTAGTAAAGTAGTCAGTAAGTGAATTAGGTCTTGCATGAGGCCCCCAAACCTCGGCCTAACCCAAAGAGAAATTGAGATCCCCACCAATAATCAGATTTCCCCCCCTAAACAGGGAATGATTGAAAATAGTATCCCAAAAAGGAATTCTATTTAAATATGGGCCATATATATTGATAACATCAAAAGTTTCTTCCAGGTCCAGAGCTTTAACAGTAATGCCCAAGATTGAATCCATACCCCATAAATTAAGAACTTTAACACATCTAGTGTTCCAACCGATAGCCAAACCACCCGAGCGTCCTCTAACATCCAGAGTCTCAAAGCACCAACCACCAAACCAACACTCAAGCTTTGTTTTTACCTCTAAACCTACTCCCAAAGTTTCATGAAGTAACATAATCACAGGTTGGTCTACTTCAACCACCCACTGCAAGGCTGATCTTTTTTGGGGACCAGCAAGACCCCGACAATTAAAAGAAAGGATCTTCATCTCTTTCCCTTCTTGCGGGCATTCACTGTTCTAAGTGCCCTATCAATTGATATTTGTTTTCCTTTCGAAACATCCTTCTTAGGACGATACTATGCCTTCGCAAAGTGTGAAACTCTGCCCCTCCCCCTAGCAGAAGCAGCAGGGTTTCTTCCCAAACCTCCAAAACCACCTTTAGTGCAAGAACACAGGAAATAACCCGAGTCAGAGGATTCTGAAGGAGAGTGGATCGAATCATGCAGAACCGGTTCCAAAACCGACCCAATGGCGGGTTCCTCAATAATAGCAGCAGAGATGGGAGACCGTATCTCAAAAGAATTGAGGGAAAGTTTCTTTAACCCCTCCATCCAGTCAATACCAAAAACATTCAATTGTCTAGTAAATAAATTAATTGACAAAGGAAGAGTAAAAGAGGGAGTACCCGGAGCACCGACCAGAAAGGGTTCTCCAACCATTCTATCCCAAGCAGCAACCAGCAGACCCCCCGATGGAACTGCGTCAGCCTCACTGCCTTCCACAGAAGCAATATCAAGACCCACTGGTGAAAGAGGCGGTGAAGAAGGCACTGAGAGTTCCCCCTCACCACTAGACAAAGAGTTGTTGTCCTCCTTGTGTCGATCAACCTTAGCGCGAGCCGACAGTGGACAATCAATCGCCGGGTGTCCATACTCATGACATCTACGGTAGTGAAAAGGGACATTCTCATAGTCCAAGGTTTGTAAATGCGAATACTCCTTCCAGGAAATCCTCATAGCCCTAGGAAGCCCATTTCTGATGTTGATACTGACAAGAATTTGGGCCACCCTCTTCAAACTGGTGACATTGAAGGAGTAATCTGCCTCCAGAAATGTACCTAGCAAATTACCGATATGCATGAAATGCTCCTTGGTCCAGAATGGGAGCGGCAAGCTCGGAAGTCTGACCCAAGTCGAAACAACATCCACCCTTTCATGACTAGCATTGAACAGAGGATGCCACTTCTTCAATAGGACCGGGCCCTGTTCAAAGGACCAATTTTGATTAAGGACCCAAAGCAGATGTTCTTCGAGCTGAAAGTGAAAAGCAAACCAACCTCGCGCTATCCCTTCCACAGCAGGTACATCCCCCAGCTCACCCAGCCAACAATCTTCCACCCATTTATTGACAGCCCTAACAGACATCATTTTCCCCATGAAGCACCCGACCAGAGTAAATTTATCCAAGGTTTCCATCATATCCCAACTAATTTCCTCGCCCACAGTGTAGTTAATAATAGGCGTCATCTTCGGCCATTTTCGTCGGCACCTACCCTTACCTTTTGTGCCAGAATTGTCATCAACTCCACAATCGAACGAGGGTTCTTTGGAAACCAAGCTTGGGCAGCCTCTCTGCTCCCGCGCATCGATGGCCCTACCGACGAAGCCCCACTGGAGTTCCACCCCTGCACAGTGCACCAAACCCCCACCGGATCCAGAGTCACCGCGCCATAGGCCATCAATCGTCCCCGAAAAGCCAGCCACGGCGCTACCACCCGCATTCACACCCTACACATTAGGTATTTTCCCAGGCGATAGAAGAAATGGTTCCTCCAGCAGTTCAACAGCACCAAGCGAGGAAAGAAGAAAACCTGAGGGTGAGAAACCGTCACCCACAAGCGACGAGGGGTTTTCAACACCCAAAAACTCCAACCAACAGTGCCCAGAGGCCTCCACCTCAACAACCGAACCACTAAACGAGGAAAACTGAATAATAACCTCCTCGAGCGGGTCAACCAAATAATCCACCAGGTCCTCTTCCGTCATCTTTACGACAGGCCGAACAGCATAGTAAAAAGAGTAAAAAAATCAATTACCTCCCCATGTGAACCTGATGAAGTTAACCTCGAGACCCACAACACCACCAAATGTCCTCTGGTCCAGCATAGGATAGGAACAAGTAATGCCTTCCTGTCAGTCCATCGTTGTCTACAAGCCAAACCGTCAGCCTGTGGCAAGATTTGGTGGGCTCAAGCCCAGACCGAGCGCCCGCAGGAAACCCTCGCTCCCTTGGTCACCATGAAACCCTCGAGCAGCCTCACAATATTCATTTTTCACCCCTGAGTAAAAGTATCTTTATACAAACAGAGTTCACCAAAAAGAAAACAACCATCTATTTCGGCTATGAAAGCCCTTTAAAAAAAAAAGTGTTGCAAGAACATCCATTAAGTTTGAAAACCCTAAACAAACCCTCATATAACGACCCAATGGCCTGTCAGTAAAAGTCACGACTTAAAGCCAGTACCAAACAACATTTTCTAATTTAACCTTGGCTGAAGAGGCTCGAAAAATTAACTTAGTAAATCATAGCTTTGGAAGCCCTAAAACCCTTCACTACAAAATAGCCAATAAGGCATGAAAAATCAAACAGAGTATCTAGTAACGATGGTTGAATAGGTAACCAACAACACACGACAGTAACATCTTAATCCACCATACAATTCGTGCAGGAGAACCCCAGGTGAAACCGAGGCTTACCAGGGTGGACGC
>LPNX011023833.1:0-16243 GCA_001517045.1 Pseudotsuga menziesii
AAAAACAAGAAATACCTGAAAAAATGTGATGATGATGTCATCATCACATTTTTTCAGGTATTTCTTGTTTTTGGGGTAGCGGGGTCCATCAAAATTATGCAGCATGGGTACTCGTTGGATGTGGAATCAAATTTTGCATCCAATGAGCTCTCCCGATCGAAATTTGAGTAAAAACACAGGGAGATATGTCGAAAATACGAACACAAAAAGTAGTTTTTTTCTTTCTTCCTCCAAAATTAATCAATATTATTTTATTATTTTAACTATTATTTTATTATTTTCCTTAGGAGGCCCATTTTAGACCCCAAAATTCCTCTAATGTGTGAAAAGCAAATTTCATGGCTCGTTGAAAGGTTGCCCCTGCATTTTTCAATCCAAAGGGCATTTTTCTATACGCAAATGTACCCCAAGGGAAAATAAAAGCAGTTTTATGCTGGTCTTCTGGTTTGATTTGGATTTGATTGTAGCTGGAGAAACCATCCATAAATGAGAATACCTCACTACCCGCACATGCATCTATGATCTGATCAATAAATGGTGTGGGGTAATTGTCCTTAGGACAGGCTTTGTTAAGGTCTCGAAAGTCCATACAAACGCGAATAGTCCCTTGCTTTTTATCAACAGGAACTGGGTTGGACACCCATTCAGTCAAAGCTATGGGATATATAATACCTGATTTCAACAGCTTTTCAACCTCTGCCTTCACAGCTGCCACTTTACGCGGGTTCACGGGGCGTAATTTTTGCCGAACTAGCTTGGCATCAGGATAGGTTGGGATCTCATGTTGAACAATAGATGGATCAATGCCTGGCATCTCCTCATATGACCAGGAAAATATATCATGGAATTCCTTGAAAAGGGTAGTATAAATGGAAATCTCCTCCGGAGAGCAGTTTGCACCTATATAGATATTTTCCACGACATCTGGTTTTACAAAGATGTTGATCGGTATAGTGGCAGAAATGTTTGCCATATTCCCCTCAGCAAACACTCCTTCCCTAGGTAAAGGGTTAACAGGTGTATCAACATCATCCGACAGTATCACATGAAACTCTTGGTTTTCTATCTTGCTTAGCTCTAGAAGGAAATAAGATCGGTGATGAAGATCCTCACATATCTTATCACGTACAGAAATAGCTTCAAGATAGCTTCATCAGAAGGTAAAACGGTGTCTAAGCAATCTATGGAATGTAAAGAGTTTTCCGCCCATGCGGGCATGTAGACTTCTTCCAGATAATCTGAGACTGTAAGAAGATCTGGAATGGGATCAACAGTGGTTTGGGTAATAGCTTGATATGCCACTTCCACTGCAGATAAGGGCACTTCCGGTTCCTAAGGGGTTGGGAGAACCCAAGGATCAGTCCTATCAACCACCGAATCAATGGACTTCCCTATAGTAGTAGAACCGATATAAAGGACTGGAGCTGGAATATCGAATGTGCCCATCAATGATGCGTACATTTCAGCCCCCAAGCTCTATGTAGCAGGTTTGGCCTGATCAACCAATGGCACAGTGGAATCTTTAGACTCTAAGCGGCCTTTTCAGGTAAAATCAAGTTGGTCAATAGTGACCACCTTGCCCTCATGTGGAAAAACCATGACACGAAAGACATCTGATGCAACAGCAGACATTGCATAAGTCCAATTCCTACCCAGAAGCAAATTGTAGTCCAAGGGAGCATCAATCACTTCAACTTCAACAGACATTGCTTTTCCAGCCAACTTAATCTCAAAATCCGGTAGGATACCATGTGGACGGAAAGACCTTCCATCAAAAGCAGTAAGTAAAGTGGTTGATGGGACCAGCTCTGGGGATCCAAGAGCTTTCCAACAGGCCAGGGACATAACACATGTAGAGGCTCCCTCATCAACAACTGCTCATCCAATGGTCTTACCACCATGGACAACATCTATCGATAGAGCTACATGTTAAGGGAGGCGAATTTTAACATCAGATAGATGAAATTTCACTATGAGACTCGAAGAGTCCATGCTACCTAAAGCTACTAAGAGGGCATCCCACTGAGCGGGACAGCTCTGTAGCACCTCCAAAGCTGACATTGCACACGGAGTCTGAGCCAAGTCTTCAACCACAGAGTAGTTAGAAGCAGCTTTGGCATTTGGGTTATGCAAAGTCTTCTTAAAGACACCTTTGGGTATCTTTGGCATTATTTCCGCAGGTTTCTCTATAGTGAGAGGGTTGGAAGGTTCAATTACAGCTTTACCCTTCTCATCGGTCTCTTTCTCATAGTTTTTGTTCCTGGTTTGTAACAAAGTTAAGGATCTAACCATGTTGATATAATTGGGGTCAGGGGCAGCTTGAGTGCCCCCTGCTACGGTAGAAGCTGAAGCAGAATTCTGCCCTTGGGGAAACGGATCCTTCAGGATAGCCAGTGGTTGAGCTTGGAGCAGCTTCTAAGCTTGTTCCATGAGGGGACAAAGATGAGTAAGGTGGTCCCCTTGGCACAAATTACAAGGGAACTTGACTTTCTTCTTTTCCTTTTTTCCCCCATCAGCATTGTTTGTGGGCTTTGGCTTGTTTTGATTTTGGTTTCCCTCTCCCTTTTTACCTTTCTTCTTCTTCCCGCCGGGCTGCTGATTGCCCTTCGAAGAGGTTTGTGCAAAAACATTTGCACTTTGGGAGGAGGGGGCAGCCTTTGCTACCTCCGCCATATATTGTTTGACAGACAATTGGTGAAGTTGTTTTGTCAAAGACTCTACAGTGGGAGAGTTTACGGACCCAACCACACCATCGACATGGGGTCCAGGCTTTGGTTTCTCAGCCTCATGTGAAGGCCTTGGTGCCTCAGGGATAATTTCATATAGAATCCCAGACTGTGAATAAATCAAGTCCAACTGCTGGGCCCTGAGTATGGCTTCTTCTTCACTAGTCACTCCTGATGTGGAAACATCCTTAGATATATATGGAAACAATGATTTAAGGAACCACTCTAATAGAAACTCAGGAGGGATGGTAGCTTTGATAAGACTCTTTCGTCTCCTCCACTCTTGGATATGATCCGAGATGTGGGTTGCCTTGTTTTGTCTGAAAGTAGACAACAAATCCGTTCTGAAATCGTAAGGGACCGGAAGCTGAAAGTGACTGAGGAAAGCACTAGCTAGGTCCCAGAAACTACTAAAAGCAGCAGAAGGCAGCTCAATGTACCTTTTTTCCACAGTGCCAGTCAAGGTCCTCTAGAACAGCCTCAATCTCACTGAATCTTCATTCAATGAGTTGGAAGAACACCATAAATGGAAGGTGGTGGCATGAGCCCCAGGATCGTCACCAGCCTTACCTTCGAACTTAGGGATGTCCGAGGGCAGTTTGGTGGGAACAGGTGGCCACAAAGGGTCATGCCTCACTAGGTCATTCATCAATTTTGATAAGTCTGGCAAGTTCAAAGTTTCCAGAAAAGGAAGTTTGGGCCTAACCGGTGTACTAGATGTGCTAGCTTGGGGATTAGAGGGTCCAGCCCCCGAATGCCCATAAGTAAAGGTGGGGTTGCCCCCTGACACCGATTGTGAAGTGGGAAGGTTGCCTTGAAATGGATTCCATCCGTAGGCCACAGGATTTTGGGTGGGAGGTGCAATGTAAGTGGTTCGGGCCATCCCCATAGAAGCTGGGGTCTGAAAAACTGGAGCAGGTATCCCTCCGCTAAATAAAGAAAAGGGAGAGCTCGTGTATGGGACTGAAATAGGGGTTTGGAAGCTCTACCGGTAAGAGGTGTTGCTCCCAAACTGTACTCCTACATATGAAGGAGATGGACCTACGTATGGACTGGATGTGGGAATGTGCCCCCCATTCCAAGGAAATCCTTGGACATAAGCCGAGGATCCTACTGGACCAATCTGAGTAGTGTAAGGGAAGGAAGAAGGAATGGTAGGTATACTGGGGATCCCAGGAACCGTGTTACCAGAAATACCTCCTATGTTGGAGTGAACCAGTGGTTGAACCACCCGGCTCACTGGAGTCAAAGGTGTAGAAGGCAAACTAGATCTAGGGGCACTAACCAGGGGAGGTAGTACCCCTTCAACCGGAAGGGTTGAGGTAAACACAAAAGAACTTTCTTCCGCAGAAGACATGACTCTACTCAAAGGGACACCTACCACTGGTGAACTAAAAGGTCTAACTTGGATGATCACAGGATCGTTAAGATCACTCAAGGGGGTGTTAAAATTTCTTGCAAACTCGTCAGTCTGCAATTCTTCTATCTCGAATGTGTCAAAATCAAAATGGTTAGCTATCAATTCCGGTTCACCAAGAACCTCACTTATTCCTACTGGTTCAAAAGAACCGTCTGTGTCTAATCTCCGCCTTTGGGGTAAAGGTGGAGGCTCCAATGCAGTGAGAGGAGGAAGGTTTCTCAACCTTCTTGACCTTCTAACAAGTTGGTCCTCCAGAATTAAAAATTTGACTAATCACACCCTAAGGTCAACTAATCACACCCTAAGGTCAACTAAACACAAGCAAATCCACAGAACATACACTAAAAAGATCCTAGAGTCTCAAGCAATCAAACCAGGGTATAAAGATATGCTTTCCCGAAGAAAGCTGATGAACGATTACTTGGCATCCTTGAGGGGTTCTCAGGCACAAGCGGAGGAATCACCCACCACCCTCCTGCACTTTCCACAAGGGTTACCTTCCAAGCCCGTTCAAGGTGAACTAGAAATAACCTTTCGGTTTACCTAGGTATGAACCCTAAAAGACAAGAGACTAAAGGCTACCTTGACAATACCAGCTGTCTGGGGGGACAGTCATTAGCTGAACTCATATGCATGGGCAGGGTAGCTGAGCCCGAAACTCTGTCTAGGACAGAATCACCAGATGCGTAAAAGTCCTGGGTTACGTTTTGACAAGGATTTGGAGGGTTATCTCCTCTGTCCAAGCCTCCACGTGGCCTAGTGCTTAACTCCCGTTTGAGAGGAGCTTCCCAGATACAGTGATAGAATCAAGGATTTGCCTAAAGAACGGTCCACTACGTCTGAGTTTATAACTTGTGGGAAGTTTACACTCCCTAGCCCACAAGTCTAGCCTAAGCTAGTAGGTGAAAGGCCCCTAGAAATAAAACTTACTAGTAAATTTTAATTTATGCGTTTATTTTAAGGGCTGTTTCTTACTCAAGAGGAAATGGAAGTGATATACTGTATGGTGTTTTGACTCAGCAAGAAATAAATGAAAGTAAAGTGCATTCAAAGCAAACTACTACTATAAAATAAACTTCTTTTCATTTTTTTCAAATATGTATTGATGAACTAAAAGCACTGATAAGAGAAACTAAGCCTATATATTTTTGTAATTTTCTGAGATTATATATTTTTAAAATGAAGCAAACACTACTTATGCAAAAATCACAATGCAAAAGACTAACTATGTTTTCTTTTTCACTTTAAAAATTGCTCAAAAATCTACTATGCATCTACAATGCACTATGCTTGAGTAAACTTGAAACTTATGAACTGTATACAAACTACAAACTGAAACAAACAGGCTGACAAAACCAACAAACCAGCAAGAGAAGCAGGCTAGGAACCCTAGCTTGGGTGCAAACAATGACACAAAACCACTGCAGACTTAAAAAAGGCAAGTGCAAACCAGCAACTGTTAGAAAACAGACTGGAAAAACAGAGCCCAAGACCCTGATCAATGATCTGGACTAAGACACTTTAACCAAGAACCCAAACAGGCCAAATGCTTCAGGATGCAAATAGTAAATAAACCAAGTAAAAAAGACTCAATGGCTTTCAAAAAGCACTAAGATGTAATCACCTGAGGCAATCAAACAAAATCTACAGCATTCTTAAAGAAAGTCTTCTCAGAAAACAAGGACTATAACAAGAAAAGAAACAAGCAAACTCTTCTTTAAAAATCCCAAATTTCAGGAGTACTCGCGACTGTCTAGTAGTGCAACTCGCGAATGCTCGTGACTGTGCAGTATAACAACCCACGAATGCAAATTTATACTCGCAACTGTTCAGGAGAACAACCCGTGAATGGGTATAAAATTTTTCTCAAAAGCAAAGAAAAAACCCTAAGACTTTCAAATGCTGAAGTAAGCAAGAGCCAGGATAAAAAACCACAAACAGACTCACAGGCAAAACTGATCAAGAATACCAGAAATGACCTACAGCAGTCTAGGAATCCCCAGCGGAGTCACCAGTTCTGTTGTAAGGGATTATGCACCTAATAATCATAGGTCGGGGGTTACCAACATACTCAAACACTTGCAGACAATTGACTTCTAAAGTGCAGAATAAGAAATAGGAGGGTTAGAAGAACTTACTTGTTAAACGAAGTTCGATCCTTGCTATTCCTCTTCCAATCTGCTCCACTTCCAAAGTCTTCAAGGCTCACTCCTCTTTCACCTGTTCATAAACAGTCTTCCAGATATAAAGTGATTCATATATATATATATATTAGCAGGTTAGATAAATCAAATATGAAATACTGAAGCATAAACAATTATCAAACCAAGATATATGAGACACATGTGGAAGAATTAATCTCTTTATTATCAATAATGAGAAAGTTCAGAGTACAACCAAAAGTCTGAGACAAGGACTCCTCCATCACCAAAGGATTATGAGTTTCACTGTTCCAAAGACTTCTGTGAACAATCCACCAGCATAACTTTGCTCTCAAACTGTAAGTATCTAACATCCTCCCCAAGGCCTGTATTTATATGGGTAAAATAAGGCAGTTCTCGAAGGCTGGGGAAGTTGTAGCAGTTAGGGAGATTAAGTAAAATGACTTAACTAAACTCCCATTAGCGCGTGTTTTTATGTTTCCATGTTAAGAGGCACATTTGCGGGTATGTAGTAGATCAACCCGCGAATGATTCGCGACTCTGTATAAGCACAACCCGCGAATACATGGATTTGCGACTTGCTGTAAGGGAGACTCGCGGATGATGCACGAGTTGTCTATAAAGAGAGTTGCGAATACATCCTAACATGGCAAAATGGCAAAGTAACTAGCTGGATGTAGGTAGAATGTATTTCTTGACAAGACAAGCTATAGTGTTATGGGCAAACCTCTATCCATAAGTGTCCTTTTGTGTGCCGACATGAGGGATATTAGTACTCGGACGGAGAGGTGCCACTCAGGTGTATAACAAGCAGGGTCCATCACATGTATGAAGTGTGGATACTTGTTGGATGTGGAATTAAATTCTGCATCCAAGGAGCTCTTCCACTCAGAATTTGAGTAAAAACACAGGGAGATATGTCGAAAATACAAACACATGTCATCATTACATTTTTCAGTTGTTTCTTGTTTTTAGGGTAGCGGGGTCCATCACAAGTATGAAGTGTGGGTACTCGTTGGATGCGGAATTAAATTCCACACCCAACGAGACCTCCTGCTCAGAATTTGAGTAAAAACACAGGGAGATATGTCGAAAATACAAACACAAAAAGTAGTTTTTTTCATTCTTCCTCCAAAATTAATAACTATTATTTTATTATTTTAACTATTATTTTATTATTTTCCTTAGGAGGCCCAATTTAGACCTCAAATTTCCTCTAATATGATCTTTTATCGGTGTTTCTTCTTCAGGATTCTTTGCTCTTCGAGGATAAATGTTGTGCTTCTTGAGAAGAGCGGACATCTCATCAAGTTGCTTCCTCATACATCGATCTTCAAGATGGTATCCCTTTTCACAGTAATGACATAACTTCTTTTCAAAATTCTTCTTCTCAGAGCCAGAGGTTCCTTTGGAAGCTTACTTATTTTTTTTAGGCTTTGAATCAACTTCCTTTGGCTCCTTTCTCTTTGATTTCCCCTTTGCTTGCACTTTGGAAGAGTCAGTAACCAAGAGAGATTGAACTTTGGAGGTATGGATGACTCTCATTCGAATCAATTTGTCTTGTTCCTTGATTAAGGACTCAAAAAAAAAATCTAATGAAGGAAGTTTCCAATCAGGAAATATTTCTCATTTGTAATGAAACATAGAAACATATATAGAGTACTCAGGGCATAGTTTGTTGATTAAGGAAAGGAAATCCTTCTCATCCTTCTGCTCTATTTCGCACTGTCTTCATTGGAGCACTAGAGACTTGAATTTATAGAATAATTGCTAAATAGTATCAAAACTGCTGGGATGTAAAGATACCAACTTATTCTCCATAATGTGTCCCCGAAGCTCATATTTTTTATTAAACAAGATATCAAGCTTCTCCCGGGATTATCTGGGAGTCCTCAATCCTTCTAGATGAAAGAGGAGATATATGGAAATATAAGTACATAAGTACCCGAATGCTTCATCACAACGGTTTAGGAACTTGTTCCTCTCTACTAGATGATGAGGCTCAGCCTCCCATACATGTATGATCTTGTGGTAGCCATGCTTGCACAAGGAAAACTGCATATCAATCCTCCAATCAAGGTAACTAGAATTTGTGAGGATCCATGGTTTAGGAGTTTGAGAACTCATAATTTCTCTGGCTAGAAGACTACAAATACTTCTCACAAGCTACGTAGCACTTGTAAATTTCAATGCAATAACACACTAAAACATATGAACTGTTAGAATCATGCTTTTCCTCCTGGAATGAACATGTTTTCAGGGTCCTTCACTCCTTCTCTGTTGTTCTGAATAAATCTAGAGCTAGAAATTTTTCATAGGGGACTTCTGTGGAAAACCAGCTGCTTCTGATGTTTGATGGGGAGAAACAAGCATGAAACCTTCCTGAGAAGGCTCTGATACCATATTAAATTTTGAATGCCATTTATATCTTCAAGTAGATAGTTCTAATAATTTTTGCAGCAAAAGAATAGAGAATGAAGATACAAACTGAACAAAAGAAACCACACAGGAAACAGACAAGTATTTCTCAGTAATTTATAGTATCATTCACAATAATAATATATGGTGTTACAATAGTTTACGTAGGTAGAATTTGAATGCATGGGATATGAATTCAAATCCTCCAAGTGGATATGAATCTATCTAACTGAATCTCTAACTCAAGGTCTCCCAATCAATATCGAAGTCCAAATAGAAAACTCCCTGATGACCAATAACTCCAACAACCACTGACAGCTAGTTAACTCAGTTTCAAGTTAACTCAGTGAAACTGAGTTTGGTAGGTAGGAAAAGTGCTCCTCCCCATGCAACCATGCATTATCCATGCATTGGTATCACTATCTTAACTCATGGTGAAGTAACTAAATGTAACTGGGGGATAACTAAGAATAACTAGTACTAACACCAACTGACTGAAGTAGGTTTGTGTCGGGACTCCCAATGGCTCCTAAAATGTATGGATTGGTCTAGGAGGCACCCAAACTGATGCATACACATGCAGTAAGTGGAATTCAGCCTCTAGTAGTGTTCCCCACAGTCCAATGACTGGTACATGTGGCCCCATTAGGCCAAGTGGACCCAATTGTACTAGTGGACACAATTAATTAATTTAAGATTCCTAAGTTAGGCAATAATTAATCTAATATACATTTGACCAAGGGAGGATTATTAATCCTAACAATGTATAGCGAGGGGAGTGTTTATTCAGAAATTTGTGGAAGTCTGATCTATGATACATCCAGCAAGGGGAGTGTTTATTTTGAGACTTATGAAATTTGTAAAGAAGAGAAGTCAGAGTTTTCAAATGATCAATCAGAGCAATATTTGAGTATATGTAATGAGGACTTTGAGAACCAATGCAATATGCATTGAAGAATCAGATCGAGTGAAACTAGTTGAATAATTTTTTCAACCATCATCTTCAAATACAGATGTTCCTAATGATTTGGAGCAGTTTTGGGCTTACACACATATTTATCAGCGGATAATCCGTTTTGATGAGTATGATGATCTACCTCATCATACATATTTGTACATCAGTCCTATCCAATATTGGATAGAGGAATACTGAAAGAGGACTTACCAGTTTGCGAAGAAGTTCGATGACCTTATCCATGATTATAATCTCCCGTCCAACCCTCCCATCTGGGAGTTTCATGTAGGTTTGCATTTTTTCAAAAATGTCTCCTTAATTTTACTGGTAACCAAAGAGAAGGAAAAAAATATTAAAGTAGATAAAATGCTTAGATAGTTACATTGGATATTTGATTTACTTAACAGTTTATTTTTTCATGCTTAGAGTAGGAAAATAATATCCTTAAACTGAGTATTTTCTTTCTACATTTCCTTTTGGTACTTAGGAATAATAATCTCTTTCATTAATTAGTTTGAATAAAACTTGTGATACTAAGGTTTTCCTGTCAAGTTGAGATGTTTTTACAAATTATACGAACCATAGATTCTAGTGTTCTTGTATGCTCTCATTTCCTAAGAGACTGGATCAAGAACATGTCCCACAGTTGGATCTTGTTGGATTTTCTTCCTATTTGGACCCAGGTTTATTCCCTTTTTCTTAGCGCAAAAATCCCAAGATATCGTTTCGACAGAGAAAGTCCCAGTCGGCAACACTTGCGACGTAGATGCAATCTCACCAAAGATATATTTGTATGGGTAACTGCTAGAACCAGGTTTCCGCAGTTGGGTGGGAGATTTTAGGTCCCTTGGTCAATTACCAACGTGCTCGGCCAAATCCCATGGGTGGATTACTTATGCTTACCATGAACAATTAGATTGAACACAAATTTTCCTTTGCAACTAATATAACAACAACCCCAGTGCAGCATAAATGCATTCAACTTATAACATTGCGAATGATATGCATCTATTCATTCATAAGAAAATATATAAGCATTCATTCAAATCACATCTATAAAGGTGACTCAACCACATCCAACATTCACACATATACACAGAATCTAACGTGGAAACCCATCTAGTAAAAACCACAAACATGTTCTTCATCTGGCATGAGAAATATATGCACCTTTTATTTTTGCACTAAGCTACAGACTCTATTATATACCTTCTTCTTTATCTACACAGACTCTTTATCCCCTCGCATGCTCTCATGTATTCTATCTCTTCTCTTTCTCTACTAGACTCTAGTAGTGATCTGCATCCATCCTGGATCGATTCAGTCTCCTCTATACCCATGCGCACTCAGTTGCAAGTTCTTCAACTCAATGCACTTATTAAATCAACGTACACACTTACGATCATATCCAAAGGTAACAAACACTAAAGAGCTAGCATCTCTCAGAGGCTAAGAATCTAACAGTGGAGAAGCTAACCTGCATACAACTTGGGTTCCTCCTTTTATAGACTCTTTACATGCCTCTATCTCGACCAACTTCATACAGTTACCCTAACATAATGTATTTCCTATTCTAGCGATATGTGGAAATAGGCACTAACGACTTGACTTACAAAGATACCTTTGTATGTGTGACTTTCATCGGCTCTAGCCAACCTCGTACCCATGATCCTTCTGACCTGTCACTTTCTAACCATTGCACTATTGCATTTCTTCTGACATGGTTCCACTACACCACATTCTTTATCTGTCGTGTCCTTTCCTTATATTACACATATTCCTTCTGTCATGGCTTCTATAGTTTCCTCTTGAACTACCTATTTCTTTAACTCCTTCTTCTTTATCTAACTTTGTTGCACCTTCTTTCTCTTCTTTTCCTTCTTCTTTCTTCCTGTCCCTGCCTCTATTGTAACTCCTTTCCCTTGTTTTTCCTTATCTCTTCTCCATACTTAGGCAAATTTCTAAGTAAATTATGCTTTCCTTTTACTAGTCCCAACATTCCCCCAACACTCAATTCTGGCTCGTCCCAAGTCACTTGAATCTATTCCTCCATTTCTTTAGTTGTGTTGACTTTGGTGTGAAAATATTCCAAATATTCCAATATTTTCGCTTTTTTAGTTGCTTCCAGCTGCACTTCATCCTCTGTATTGTTCAATTGTTCCACAAGGTAGGAACTGACATGTTCTGACATTACTTTCTCTAGTGATGTATCTTATTCCTGTACCTTCTGATGTACATGTTGAATGATTCCTGTAACTCTTTCATCTTCAGCCTATAGCTCTTCAACCTTATGTGTGTGTTGTTGGTATTTCGTGTGCAGCATTGTGACCCGATGTTACGATTTTTTTATCTCTGCTACCTTAGCCATTTTTTCTGTAAAGGACAATTTCTTCATTGCACTCTTCATCTAATGTACATATGCTTCAACCATGCACAACTCTTCTATGACTTTTTCTACCTTCACATCATCTATGAGCATCTTCCAAGCCTAGGAGACTTGGTCGACAAGATTGGCACATACTGCTTTTGCTTCTTCTATCTTCTTTGCAGCTTTGATTGATTCTTGCCTTCTTTCCTCTATGTTCTTTCTAGCTTCTGCTACCGTTTTTGTCCTTTCTTCTATCAGATAAAGTTATGGTTTCAGAGCCATAGGATGGACGAGATGGGAAAACTCATCAACATCATTGATTCTCCTTGTCTACATATCTAGCTTTAGGTTCCAACTCATCCCAGGTTTTTCCTTCCTCCTCTTCAGAATCTTCCTCTTCATCATCATTGAATGAGTATGCAACATCGGTATAAACATTAGAGATTGCAACAGTCAAAAGGAAACTCCGTGTCTAGGCATTTCCTTTTCTTTACTTCTAGTAAAGTCCACCATCTCATCGACATCTTACCTTCCCTCATTGAAATCTTCCAGTTCATCTTTTTCTTGAAAGAATCATCTCCTAGTATGTTTTGAGATTTTTGTAGAGATGATGGTGATGATGATGGCCTTTGTCTTTGTTTTTCGTTATCCGAACACTAGTTTGCATCGACAGACTCTAGCAATGGATACTAAGCACTCTCACAAATTGTTTCACAATGTTATCTAGTGACTTCGGTGGGATGTCCTTTGGCCCTTGAATTCTAGCCGATGATTCTTCGTTCTTTCTCAACAATACTGAGAGAGTATTTCTCTCATGGAAACCAAAATGATTCCTTATTGAAGACCCTGGTAGGACGGTTCGTATTGTTATGGCAGGGAGGATAGGAACTAACTCAGCTTCCAATCACCTCCTTTCTTGCAGTGGACATATCCGACAACATTTTCCTCAAACATGAGAGGGATCACAGCTTCAATCGCGGATACCATGAGGGAAATGGTGCTAAAGCTCAAAGTAACCATACTTCTATGACAAGTTTACTTCAATATTGGGTGTTGTATCCAACAGCTCATTGTTTCAATATATCAGACTCAGTTGAAAGCGAGGGAAAATAAGGGAAATACATAGTCGCTCAGTCTGTCAAATATTCATATGCGTAGCCATCGAGTGGAATAATGACAACACGACCCATCATGTGGGTCACTTCTCCGAGTCATCATGTGGACACTTCCAACTGGGCCGATCCTTTATGCTATGATGTCATTATAATTATGACTAAAGTGATCTTTTAAAGATATGTCGTCATGTTCTCTCAATATTCTCAGTGAGTTTCTTCGTTCTTGCACCAGCGTCGCGTCACTTGCGACCCGATTATTTCATTTAGAAGAGTCCCTTTATTATGTGACTCACTAAGTTTATTTGCACTATCCTTTTGTTTTCTTCTCCAGACCTCAAGTATGCCAAAACTTCACTTTTGCTATAGCAGACTAATAGTTTGTGATCATAGATTTTGGCTCATCTTTATTTCTTTTATCTTTTTATCTTTTTATCTTTTTTTTATGCAATCAAGTCGTAGCTATCGAAATATGATTTTAGTCAAATCCCAATGATTAGTACTCTAACTTCTGTCCCATCTAATTTTATAGCTTCACTGATCCTCCACCACTGATCTCTTTGACAACATATGGTCCTAACTAGTGTGTTTACATCTTTCTTGGATGCTTGAAAATTTTGATTTCATACATGTGAACAAGTTTTCCATCTTGAAACTGCTTTCTCTTAAGGTGTCGATCATGCCATACCTTTTGCATTTTATTTTCTATGTTTTGGTGAAATCCCATTGTTATCACCCTATAATTTTCCTATGGTTGTGGTAGGAAGTCACAGGGGTAACCATTTCAACCAATCTTTACACTGTATTCTAGACTATACAGTCAAAGTGGGATATCTCTATGTCACAGGATTATTGACATATACATTTGGATCTAAACAAGAAGTCATAAGGCTAGATTCTGATGGGAATTAGGTTCTTAGGGTTTAAAAGAGTGTAAGACAAACAAATAGAAAGCACCATTGGGCAATGGAGTCAAAACCTAAAACAATCAAGGACTTACAACAAGCAATGACTAGAGATAACCTTCATAGTTTGAGGAAAAATAAGTATCAATATTCAACAAAATATCCTTTGAGAGATGGTAGGGGGAAAAGAGAAGAAGCCCAGTGAAATAGGAGGCACCTATCTATGGATGATTTTTCTAAAACACCTTTAGAAGAAGAAACAATAAAGGCTGTTAACTGAAACAGAGCATAGAAGATGAATCCCAAACATTTACCATAAACACAAACAAATGCATTGTCTGATACAGGGAGCGCTGAACTAAGAACAAAATCCTAGCATGCAACTAGAAAACACATTAGAAGAACTATATAGTAAATAGGGTAAAAAACAACTGAACAGTTAACATCATGATGAATCTCATACATTCAAGCTATGTTTTGCATTAATTAGTTTCAAGAGAGTTGCATATCTACAAAACCAAGCACATAGGATTCAAAAATGAATTTTCAAGCCCTTTCTTCCTATTTCGAGGGTATATTTATAGAGTAATGGTCTCCTGAGACCAACCTCAAAACAGAGCACCAAAATCAGTTACAAAAATGGGGATCAAACCCGAATGATAATAAAATCTTAACAATTTCTGATCTAGCAGATTCACCATGATCACAAAATCAAAATAGGAAAGCACGCTGGAATGCGCATGGTGGATCAATTTGGGAAACTTGACAGTAGAGACTCAGGCCCTCTTGATGAAAATGATTGATCAGAGGATTTTCACACTACCTGCAACAGTTGTTCTCCTTCCCTGCTTCTTCCATCTACAAAATTATTTTGGACCGTCGATCTAGATTGGAATTTAATATGAGCCACCAAAAGATAAATATAGTACCCTATTTCATAATTTTATAACTTCACTTATCCCTTGCTAGTTCTCCTTGTGAAATCATCCTGGGTCATGGATCAAGAATCTATTCAGATATCTAGTGTTCATCCCTGCCGGGCCTACCAAATTTCACATATTTCAAAAGTTTCTTTTTCCTTGCATGTTGAATCAGGGAAATCAACCTTCGTCGTAGATCTGCACCTACTTATATCTTAATCGTTCATTCTTTCCCCATCACGCTCCATACAATGAATTTTGTGGCTCCTATTTCTGAGAGTGATATCCAATAGGGAGAAGACATGTCATTTAAGCACATTTCTCATCATGCAGGTGCTCCCCGACTTTGAGTGTGCAAGTTCACCCAACAAAATAATTATGTACCATGGATCTGATTCTACCTTTGATCTGATCCATTGAAAACTATGGGGCCTAACCAATTTCGCATATTGGGAGATATCCTTATATTGTGCACATGTTTCCCTTTTCCACATCATCGATCTTAGACATAAACTTTCCTAGTAGTTGATATGAGATCAAGCTACGGGATGGATAAAGCAGAACTTCAACTTTTCGCAACGAAACTTCTTGTATATTCTGCTTTCCTATTTACACCCTTTTGCTCCTTCACGAGTTGTTGATCTTTGGTAGAAACTCTCCATACCATCGATGTTGATGTATTTGTAACTTCGGAATGTATTCACTTGTATATATTATGTATTGTACCCCAATGTTTATTCTGGGAAGTATCTGTAATGTAATTGAGTCATGTCATGCCCTGATATTCCTATCGGGAGATTCAATAATGTAAACAATTCATGTAAAGTCATAGAGTGTAACCCTCCATATTGATCAAGGGTTAAATTCCCCGTAGTTGTGGGGCCCTAGGGTTATTAGACTCTCCTAGAGAAGTCGGCCCTTATGAGTTATTTTCAAGTTGGGAATTAGTATAAATAGAGAGGGATCCTCTCGATTTAACACACATTTACTCACACTCAGTGGTAGCACATAAATGAGAGAGAAAGAAGAAGCTGGGACAAGAGAGAGAGAGAGACTACTACTACCAGGAGATCATCTTACTATATTTGGGCTTTACTTTTGGTGCTGATTCTATCTCTGAGGAAGTTGCAGGGTTTTATCCTTTATGGTTNGAGAGAGAGACTACTACTACCAGGAGATCATCTTACTATATTTGGGCTTTACTTTTGGTGCTGATTCTATCTCTGAGGAAGTTGCAGGGTTTTATCCTTTATGGTT